>JAREIK010001073.1:2634594-2871194 GCA_029783825.1 Sapria himalayana | reverse complement strand
ATATATAAATATATGAAAGTATATGAAAAAATATATATACATACATGTATAAATATAATTTAACTATACGTGTACCTATATGTATAACCACATGTAACTATATTTATAATTACATGTATAAAAACATACAATATAATGTTTAACTATATGTGCATAACTATATATAAATATTGTATAACTATAAAAAACTCTATATAAATAAATATAACTTTATTTTTAATTATGTATACATATATATATATATATATATCTATATAATTGTTTATAACATTGTATAATTTATGTATAACTACTTATAACTACTTGTATGCATATATCTATATATAACTATATGTTTAACTATATATAAATATTTATAATCACATATACTATATGTATACTAACATACAATTATAAATGGGATAATACTAATTTGTTACACTAACTTGAAATTAAATGACAAAAGATATAATATCAATAATATGTAAGCACATAGCATGAGGGTGTCCATTGGTCAGGCTCATATAATATAAATAAGGCTCATAACTATATGTGCTAGCCTTTCCTGCAAGACCTCACAGAAGAGGCTAGCACAAAATTCCCTATTAATTATGAGGATGATTTTGTATGAGAATTATTTCTGAACTGTTATTGATTGTTATCTATGTGTAGCATAACATGATAAGATTTTTTTGGAGGTTTCAATTTTTTTTATTCTGGTTTTATTCTTTGCTTTGCCGATTAACCTAATAATGAATCTTTGCAGGACACATAATGTGAGACGCACGAAAAAATTCTGATTCAGAGCATTCAAACATTGTCATGGTCCTTCCAATGCATGGGTCCCATATTTACCGATTTTAGCTTGATCAAAAGGAGGCTTAGCTTCTATTATCTTCATTATTCCTAAATCATTTTATATTTGCACTCTTGTTCTCTCTAAACATCATTGCTGAATATCTTTTAGATTTTTGTTGAAGTTATATGACAATCAACTTTAATTTGTGTTTGTTCATGTCTATAATAACTATTTTTATATATCTGTGAATATGTTTGTGTGTCCCCGAATTATTTGGGTATAGTTTTAGCCTATTATAGGTATGTAAAAGGTTTGGCTGGTCCTCCATCTTGCTGGGAAAATACTTTAGCTTCTTAAGCTGTGAGATGAACCAAAGAATTAATTCCACGCAAACACAGGTTTGTTCTTGACACTCTTATTTTGTGCAGATCTGGTCATCGCAATTCAGATCTGTGCCTGCTTGTTATCGGTTATTAGTTTGTAAATGTAGTATGTTAAGCTTCATGTGCAGGTGTAACAATGTTCTCTATCTTTGTGGAGTACCATAGGAAAAATAACTAGAAATGCTGACCATGCCTGTGAGACCTATATGCGTGTTTTTTAAGTCCTATATTATTTTCTTATGTTGTCTTTGATGATATGTGTATTTGCATGAAAGTACAAGTGTGTGTGTCATCTAAGGCTATGTGATTATATATACATAGATATAATACTACAGTATATATGTGCATATATACTTGGTATAAATGTATGTATATACTGATTATATATCTACATATATACTAAGTATATAAGTATGTATATACCAAGTATATATGTTCGTATATACTGTGTATATCTGTACGTATATACTCAGTATATACATGCATATATACTATAGTATATACGTATGTATATACTCAGTATATAAGTACTTTATTCTGTAGTATATACATACATATATACTCGGTATATACATACTTTTATAATGTAGTATATACGTATGTATATACCGAGTATATATGTATGTATATACCGAGTATATACGTATGTATATACCGAGTATATACGTATGTATATACCGAGTATATACGTATGTATATACCGAGTATATACATATGTGGTGCATATATTTATTTGTAGACATGTATATATTGTCATACATACACACCCATTTACACACATATACACTTTTGAATATATAATTGCTTGTGCTAGTCTGGTCATCATTATGCATTGCTTACTGATGCAGGTAAAAAAAGCCATGGATATTAGACTTTCCCTAAATCTATGGGATGAAGATATTTTTGGTCTAGGCCAGCCAGGCAGATAGAGGTTGTTCTTAAAAATCTTAGTAATTGTATTGATATGCAATTATCACATGGTACAAAGCAAACGTATGAATAAAAAAGTTTTTTTGCTCTAGGTTCTAAGATGATTGGTTCTAATTATACTAGGTCATAGGATGATGATGATGCTTGTGTAGTGTCGTGTAATTCTGGTCTAGGAGGAATATTGGGCCCTATTTTGGGATAAGCAACTCGCCGCCTCATAAAAAACTCGTTCAATCTCAAAATAAGTGGTTGGCAGGAAAGGTCATTAGTCGAGCATCATCGCCTACCCCACTTTTATTATCAGTGGCAGCAGTAGTGGCAGTGGCTGTAGCAGTGGAAGTGGAGGGAGTTGTGGCAGCATAGGCAATGGCGGCGGCGGCGGAAGTGGTGGCAGTGGCCATAGTAGTAGCAGCAGTAACAACGGCAGCGGCAACGGTGGTGATTGTAGTGACAGGAGCGGCAGTGGAAATTGCAGTAGCATCAACAACAACAAATGTGGTATATATGTACGTATATACTCAACATATACGTACGTATAATACTGTAGTATTTTATGTACATATATACTAAGTATATAAGTATTCAGTATGTATGTATACATAATACTGCATATTATATGTACATTGCTACAATAATGTATGTACGAGTGAAATGCTAGTATATATATGCAGATATACTGCAGTATTATATATTTATCAAAACATTACTTTTATTTATTTATTTTAGTTTGATTTAGTGGTTTAAATTTCTTATAGATATGGTGTCACATTATTCCCCATATGAAGCTTGTATAAGTGATGGAATTTTTCACTAGACATGATGCACCGTGACTCAGATAGCTTTATCGCAGCAGAAAGATGATGATCGGAGGAGCTGGAGGAGAGAAAGCAACATCAATGCATGGATAGATTATAATTTATGCACTGTCAATAGATAAATTATTCAATAAGATGTACTAAAATTTTATTATTTTTTGTTTTAATTATGTAAAATATTGTATTAGAATAATTTAATAAATGATTTTATTTTTTGTTAATTATAAATTATTATTTTTAGTTTCTGTTTTTATTCAATTTAATATAAAAATATTAAATTATTTAATTAAATTTTTTATAAAAAAATAAATTCTAAAAATAGTTTTAAAATTAAAATAGCTAGGAAAAATTCTCTTGATAATTAAGCAAGGGAATATTCCTAAACTAATTTAGCCAGGGATATCTTTATTTTAGCAATGGATTTTTTTCGTCGCTAAATTTATTTTGTTAGGGACTATTTCCATCGATAATATTTAGCGACGATCACTTTAGATTGGGAAAGCATCCATCGTTATATTAGTTTAGTGATGGAAACTATCATTTAGGTTGCTAATTTAGCTAGGAAAATTACTTTTTTAGCTATGGAATTTTCCGTCGCTAAATTATTAGCTAGGGACACTTTACCTCGCTAAATTTTAGTGACGAGCACTTTATATTGGGAATGATTCCATTAGATATCCATTGCTATTTCCCATTTAGCGATAGAAAATGGCCATTTAGCTAGGGAATTATCCCTAGCTATATGAGATTGTTCTTGTAGTGATATATCTATATATCTATCTATCTGTCTATCTATTTGAATATCTATTTGTATATCTATCTCACAGTCTATCTATTTATCTATATATATATATATATGTGTATATATATATATATAAGTGTATTTATCTGTATATCTATCTATATATATATATATATATATCTATCTATCTATTTGTCTATCAATCTATCTCTTTATATATATATATATATGTCTGTAAATCTATATGTTTATCTTTCTATCAATCTTTCTCTCTATCTATATGTCTATTAATCTATTTATTAATCTATTTATCTATCTATCTATTTGTGTATTTATTTGTCTAACTATCTATTTGTCAATATATTTGTTTATCTATCTTTTTATCTATCTATCTATTTATCTGTCTATTTATATATCTATCTATCTATCTGACTTATTATATGTCTATCTATCTATTTCTCTATCTTTCTATTTGTCTATCTACTTATCTATCTATCTGTTTAACTTTTTATCTTTCTATATGTTTATATTACTGTATATCTATGAATTTGTCTATCACTCTAAATATTTATTTATCTATTTATCTTTCTTTTTTTCTGTGTATCTATCTATATGTGTATCTCTCTATGTGTTTATGTATCTATTTATCTATTTTCCTATCTATATATCTATCTAATAATCCATCTATCTTTTAATTTATCAATCTATTAGTATTTGTCTATATCTGTCTTTTAGCTTATCATTCTTTTAGTATATGAGTCTTTTTGTCAAAATATCTATCTATATCTCTATCTATCTATATGCATATCAATCTATCTATCTAATTGTATATATGTTTATTTATCTATATGTCAATTACTCTCTTTCTCTCTCTCTATATGTTTAACTATATAATTGTATATATGTCTATCTGTCTATATTTCTATCTATATAATTGTATATCTTTCTATGTCTATTTATTTATATTTATATATGTCTATCTTTCTATCAATGTAATTGTCTAACTAGATATCTTTATATCTGTCTATCTATCAAACTATCTATCTTTTTATCAATAGTCAATCTATCAATATGTGTGTGTGTGTGTGTATCCATTTATCTATCTATCGATATGTCTATCTATCTATTTGTCTATATGTCTATCTATTTATTTGTCTATATCTTTATATATCTAAATGTCTATCTATCTATCTATCTATCTGTATATCTGTCTATATGTTTATCTATCAATATATCTATCTATATATTTATCTGTCAATCTATCTATCTATCTTTTTATTTCTCTATTTATGTATCTATGTATATATGTATCTATTTATTTGTCTATCTCTTTATCTATCAATCTATCAATCTGTGAATCTATTAATATGTATATCTATCTGTCTATCTATCTAATTGTATAATTATCTAACAATCAATATAACTATTTGTCTATATGTCTATAGACAAATTGACTCGCAGCTCCAAAAATAGGAAAGTAGAAAGTCCAGAGGAGAGAGTACGAAAAACCCGAAGAGACATGGGACGGAAGTCAAGTGTAACCCTATAGACCAGAAATCTCTGTAATCAAAAGGCCCCGTACGGTGGAAGAACCAAGGGAGGCCAGTCATTTGACAGAAATGGAAGGCTTTTCCCCTATTAGAGAAGGCCCTATGGACTAAAGAAAAGTGCATGGCACTTGTACACTTGATTTTTCCCTACCTTAAGTTGTATACCCAACCGACATGTGATATTATATTTTGGAGATTGTCTCAGGGAAGAAAGGTTCTCCACCTAGAAAAAAGGAAGAGATCCATTTGATGATATGGTACAGTACGAGAAAGGGTGATCCAATTTTGATATGAAAAACACCAATATCCACTAATTGTTGGTTCCAGATATGATTGCCGGTTGGCATCTCTTTTAATTCATAGATACGAGAAGGGACACAGAATCTCTTTTAGCTTACAGTTGACAAACATGCTCTTCAGAAAACTTTAGTTAAAGTCAGGCCTCTCACGTGATTTAGTTTGATCCAACTCGATATTTTAACCTTTCGAGACATGCTAGAATGGATGAAACAAGCAACTACTCACTCAGCTAGATAGGAGGAATAGATTCCAAACCCTACCCTAGAAGGATGACTACTTTTTGGTTGTTGCAAGGGTCGATGTAATTGAGGGTTGTCTGCTAGCCTGTGTAATAGTCAGTACTAGCTTTGATTCTCCACACCAATCCTGGAGAAGAGGAAGGACTCTATGTGAGGTGATTTGATTATAGGACACTGCTTGCTACAATTGGGTCAACTACATTTAGTGAAGTGAGCCAAGGAAGAAGAGCAAAGAAGTGCAAGACTCCTTACATGATGCAGGCAAAGCTTGGAAAGCTAGGGCTGGAGTACGGGCATTAGGACTAAGGGCCTGTCATCTCACTCTCTTCACCATTGACTTGCGCTACGACGACTTCATCTCAGTCATCTCCCCCATATCTCACCTACCAGTTCTCCATTTATTTCTTCCTCTCTTTCCCTTCACTGGATAGAAGCTAGCAAGCCCTCCCGGTTATTGAGGCTCAGAAGCATTAAGTGTGGTAGATGATCTTATACTTTAGAAACTATACCACTTTTAAGGAAAGGATATCTAGTAACCAAACTCATCTCATCCTAGAGTAACTTAACTCAGGTTTTTTCCACTAATTGTGGAACTACTTGTCAATCATCAAGAAATAACATCAATGAACAACTTTCAACGCATCTTTTGCTTTGCTGAAAATCATCTTAACTCAAGATCAAGTTCCACTGATAATACTTCTACTACTGAATATAGAAATCAATTCGTGAAAAGCAAGTGAACCTCGCGTCTAGCTGTCGATTGGTCTGATCACTGTCGTACCCACCTACTTAAGTCGGTGTATCGAAAAGATATTTAGTGGCAAATCCATGCTGGTTAGCTTTGTAGAAAGAAGAATGGACTTCATGATCAGACTAAGCTTTTATAGGACTTACTAGCTTTGGATCAATGTTTCACGGAATCACAATTTTTCCAGAATCGATGGTATACCTATCCAACTGCCTCTGCTACTGGATGAACTGGACAGGTTCGAACATGAGTGAAGGGAAGCTAGGTACTATGGTTCAATATGTTTATCTGTCTATCTATATATCTATATATCTATCTGTATATCTATTTATTTGATAATTGGATATCCATCTATCTGTGTATCTTTCTATCTATTTATCTATATTTGTGTCAATGGGTGTATGTGTTTTAGTGTCTATCTATATATTTATATATCTATCTATCTAACTATCTGTCAATCTTTTTATATATCTATCTATCTATTTATCGGTATATATGTCTATATAATTATATATCTATATATCTATATATTTGTATATCTGTCTATATATCTAGTTGGATATCTGTCTATTTGTCAATATGTCTATCTGTCAATCTATCTATCTGTGTATCTATCTATAAATAAATAGATCTATCTATTTATTTATTTATTTATCTACTTATCTATCTATATGTGTATCTATTAATCAATCAATCAATTTATCTATCTATCTTGTTTCTTTTGTTTATCTACCTATCTTCATATATGTCTATCTATCAGTATATCTATCTATTTATCTAATTGTCTATATGTCAATCTATTTATTTATCTTTTTATCGATCTATCTAGCAATCAATCTATCTGTCTGTCTGTCTGTATGACTAATTATCTATCTATCTATCTATCATTCTATCTCTTTATCTATCTTTTAGTCAATCATTCTATTAGTCTATATTTCTATGTGTAAATCTTCTTTTTAGTCTATCAGACTATTAGTCTGTGTCTATCTGTCAAACTAATTATTTATCTATCTATGTATCTTTCTTTCTAAGTGTATATCTATCTTTCTTTCTATATGTCTATCTATCTATCTAACTATCATTCTATTTGTTTATCTGTCTATATGTTAAAATGTTTATATATATATATATATATATATATATATATATATATATATATATATATATATATATATATATATATATATATATATATATATATATATATATATATATATATATATATATATATATATATATATATATCCATATGTATATATATATTTCTATCTATCTAATAATCAATCTATCTTTCTTTCTATTTGTCTATCTGTCTATATGTCAAACTATCAGACTTTCTATCTTTCTACCTATCTATATATCTCTCTATCAAACTATCTATCTATCTATATGTATATCTATCAATTTGCCTATCTATCAAATTACTTATCTATATATCTATATCTCTATCTGTCTGTTTGTCTATTTGTCTATCTATATATATGTCTATCTATCTATCTATCTTTCAATCTATCTATTTTTCTATCTATCTCTCTAAGTATTTATTTATCTCTATATCTACCTACCTACCTATCTGTCTATCTATCTATATGTCTATCTTTCTATCTATCTATTTATCTCTCATTTAATCAATCTATCTATCTATTTGTCTATCTTTCTATATGGCTATATGTATATTTGTTTATCTACCAATCTGATTATATGTCCATCAGTCTATTTAAATATTTGTAAAACATTCTATATGTATATCTTTCTATCTTTTTATATGTTTATTTTTTTATCTGTCTATCTATCTATCTATCTATATAAATTAACCATCTCATTATATATATATATATATCTATCTATCTGTCTAACTATGTAACTATCTATTTGTGTTCAGTCAATTTTGTAACTATCTATCTATGTATTTATGTGTATATCTATCTATTTGTCTTTCAGTCTATTTTTATATTTATCTATCTATCTATTAATCTATCTATTTGTCTACTTGTGAATTATCTAACTATCTATATGTCTATTTGTCAATCTGTCTATCTCTCTTTCTCTATATCTATCATATAGTTAGTCAGTCTATCACTCTATGCTTTTATGTGTCTATCTAAATTTCTATCTATTATCTAATTTTTTGTCTATCAGCCTATATGTTTATCTATCTATCTGTGTATCTGTGTATCTATCTATATGATCTATCTACATGTCAATCTGTGTATCTATCTATATGATCTATCTACATGTCAATCTGTATAGTAGTATATCAATCTATTTGTCTATTTGTTTATATGTCAATCTCTCTATCGATCTTTCTATGTAACTTTTGTACTATCTATCATTCTATCTATCATTTTATCTATTTATCTGTCTAGCTATCTAACTATCTTTCTGTCTATCAGTCTTTTAGTCAATCTATCTATCTACCTATCTATCTATCTATTTATTTGTCTCTCTATCTATCTATCTATCTATATATCATTGTATCTATCTATCTGACTTTGTTTTTGTATATCTATCAATTTGTCTGTCTATCTATCTTTCTTCCCTTCTGTCTATTTGTCTATCTTTCTATCTATCTATCTATTTGTCTATTTGTTTATATGTTAATATATCAATCAATATATATGCCTATCTATCTATTTCTCTATCTATATATTAATCTATTAGTATATATGTTTATGTGTCTATCCAACTATCTATTTGTCTATATATATATATATATTCGTTTATCTATCTTTTTGTTTAACTTTTTATTTGTCTATCTATCTATTTCGTCAACTACTTATTTTTCTATCTATCTATATGTATATCTATCTATCAATTTATCTATCTATTTATATATCTTTCTAAATGGTTATATGTCTATAAGTCTATATGTATTTCAATATATCTATCTATATTTCTATCAATCTATTAATCTAATAATCTATCAATTTGATAATCTTTAAATCTTTATATCTATCTAATTTACTAACTATCTAACAATCTATTTTCCTATCTGTTTATCTGTCTATGTCTATATATCTGACTATTTAACTATCTTTTTTATCTTTCAGTATATCTATCTATATATTTTTTTATCTTTCTATTTGTATATATTTCTATTTTTCTATTTGTTAAAGTGTCTTTATCTTTTTGTTTATATGTCTATCTGTCAATCTATCAAAGTCTATCTGTCTATGTCTATATGTCTAACTAATTAACTATCTTTTTTATCTTTAAGTATATCTATCTGTATATTTTTTTATCTTTCTATTTGTATATATTTCTATTTTTCTATTTGTTAAAGTGTCTATTTATCTTTTTGTCTATATGTCTATCTATCGATCTATCTAAGTCTATCTGTCTATTTGTCTATCTATCTATCTAAGTTTTTATTTATCTATATATTTATCTAACTCTCTATTTGTCTAACAGTCTATCTATCTATTTGACTATCTATTACTCTATCAATTTTTATTTTTATAAATCTTTCTATCTATTTATTTTTCTATCAGTCTATAAGTTTATTAGTCTATCCATATATTTGTTTGTCTGTCTATCTATCTATCTATCTAATTGTCTAATAGTCTATCTATCTTTTTGTTGATCTATCTTTCTCTCTATATAACAATATGCCTATATGTCAATCTTTCTATCTATCTTTCTTTCTCACTATCTATATGTCTATCTTTCAATCTTTCAATTTAGGAATCTATATATCTTTCTATCAATCTAATTCATTAACTATCTAATTGTCTATCTATCTTTTTATCTATCTAACTATAAACTATCTTTCTATATATTTGTCTATTAGTTTATCTATTAATCTTTCCATTTGTATATCTATCTATTAAATTGTCTATCTGTCTATTTTTCTATCTCTCTAACTATCAATTTGTATATTTTTATATATATTCATTTTTCTTTCTATATATAGATCTATCTACCTATATATTTGTATATCTTTCTATCAATCTATCTATGTATTAGTTTATCTATCCATATATATATATATATCTTTCAATCTATCTATTTGTCTATATGTCTATTTGTCTATCCATCTAATTATCTATTTGTTTAATTATCTATCTATCTATATATATCTATCTATCTATCATATTATTTATCTGCATATTAGTCTATCAATCTATTTGTCTATATATCTATCTATTTATATATTTATGTGTCTATATGTCTATATTTTTATATATCTATTTGTTTATATGTTTATTTGTCTATCTATCTAATTATCTAACTTTATAATTATCTCTTTATCTATCTATATATCTATCTATCTATCATACTATCTATCTGTCTATTAGTCTATCAATCTATCAATCTATTTGTCTATATATCTATCTTTCTATTTATATATTTATGTGTATTTATGTCTATATGTCTATCTATATATTTGTATATTTATCTATATGTATATCTATCTATCTATGTAACTTTCAATATTTCTATCTATCTATCTAGCTAACTATCAATCTATCTTTCTGTCTATATGCCTATTTATGTATATATCTATCTATTTGAATTTTTGTCTTTCTATCTGCCTATCTATCAATTTGTCTATCTGTCATTCAATTTTCTTTTCTAACTATATTTCTATCTATCTGTCTTTTTGTTAATCTACCTTTTAGTCTATTAATCTATCTCTCTATATTTATATTAATCTATTAGTCTATCTATCTATCTATTTGCCTATTTATCTATCTATTTGCCTATTTATCTATCTGTCTATATATCTATCTATATATCTATCTATCATTTTTTCTATCTATTTATCTATTTGTCAATCAGCCTATCTATCTATCTATATATTTTTCTATCTTTCATTCTATCTATTTATCTATCTAAATGTATATCTATCTATCTTTATTTCTATCAATCAAACTATTTGTCTAATTGTCTATGTTCGTATATGTATATTAGTGTATCACTATTTTTATGGATCCATCTATTTGACTTTCTATTTATATTTTATTATATCTTCCTATTTAACTATCGTTCAATTTATCAGTCTATTAGTCAATCAATTAATCTATCTGCCTATCTATCTATTTTTCTATTTGACTATATGTGTATCTATCAATCTATTTATATGTCTATCTATTTATTTATATATGTGTCTATCTATCAATTTATCTATCAGTCTATCAATGTATCTGTCTGTCTATCTATCTATCTATATATTTTTTTTTATCTATATATGTGTTTATCTGTCTATCTATCTATGAACCTATCTGTCTATTTTTCTATCTACCTATCTGTCTATCTATCTATATATCTATCTATCTATATATTTGTCTATCTTTCTAACATTATATCTGTCTATTTGTCTATTTGTATATATATATATATATACACACCTATATGTATAACTATGTTTATGTCTCTTTATCTATTTGTCTTTTTATCTATATGACTCTGTCTGTATTTGTATATCTATTTATATCTCTATCTGTCAATCTATCTATATTTTGATATATCTATTTGTATATCTATCTATCTTTTATATATATATATATATATATATATATATATATATATTTGTCTATATCTATATGTGTGTATTTTTTATCTATCTATATGTCTATCTAGCTATTGACTATATGTCTATGAATCAACCTATTTAGATAGATAGATATATATATATATATCTATCTATCTATCTATAAATATCTTTATCTATTTAAATATCTATTTTTCTGTCTATCTGTCTATTTGATTATATATCTATATGTCTATCTATCTATCAATTTATTGATATATCTGTCTATAGTTCTATCAATCTATCGATCAATCTGTCTATTTGTTTGTCTGTCTATTTGTTTATCTGTCTAAGTGTCTATCTATCTACCTATCCTTCTATCTATTAGTCGATCTATCTATCTGTCAATCTTTTTATGTATCTATCTTTCTATCCTTCTATCTATTAGTCAATTTATCTATATGTTTATGTGTTTATCTATTTTATGTCTAATTATCTAACAATTATTCTATTTATTTGTCTATCTATATATGTATCTATCTATCTATTTGTCTATCAATCAATCTATCTATTTATCTATTTATCTATTTATATATCTATCTGTCTATCAACCTGGTACTCTATTTGTCAATATATCTATCTGTCTATCTATTTATCTATCAATATATCTATATGTCTCTCTATTTATCTGGCTAACTTTTTATATCCTTATCCATTTATTAATCTATTAGTCTATAACTTTACATATCTTTATGTGTATCTGTCTAAATATTTATCTTTCTATTTTTTATATATGTCTATTTATTTTTTTATCTATCTATCTATTTATCTATCTATTTGTCTATTTATATATGTCTATGTATGTTAGAACTATATATAAATAGCATACATAAATAGTATACATAAACATAAGTGTATTTTATATAAGTGTACTTAAACATAACTATACATCAATATGCAAGTGTGATATAATTTAAATTTCTTATATAGGTGTATTTTACTATATCTATAACTATAAAAATAGTATACATAAACATTACTATATATAAATATAATAATGTATATTTTATATATATATATATATATATATATATAATTATATATAAATGTATTTATCTACATTAATATACATAACTATATATAAAGAGTATACATAAACAGTATAATATATGCCGACTTGATATCAACATCAATATACATAACTACATATAAAAAGTATACATAAACATTATACAATAAACATAAGTATATTTTATATAAGTGTATTTAAACATTACTATATTTCAATATGCATGTGTGATATAATTTTTTTTTCTTATATAAGTGTATTTTACTATATCTATATAACTATAAAAATAGTATACATAAATATTACTATATATAAATATAACAATGAATATTTAATACACACACACGCACACACACACACACACACACACACACACACACACATAACTATATATAAATGTATTTAACAATATGTATATCAACATATTACTATTTATAAATGTCTTTATTTATATTAATATACATAATTATACATAAAAAGTACACATAAATAGTATAAGGTATGCTGACTTGATATCTACATCAATATACATAACTATATACATAAACAGTATACATAAACATAACTATATACATAAAAATTGTATCTTGTAATTTTCAAAACAAATAACAATATGTTTGTGTAATAAATATTATAAAAAATTTCGAAAATATATATGTGATGTAATCTCACATTAATTTTGAGAAGAAAAATACTTGAGCACATAAATATTAACATGTTCCACAAATTCATGAGAGCATGAGCAAAAAGTGACATTATTATAAGATACAACTAATCTCCCATCTATAACACTTTTCCTAAAAATTTGATCAGAGTAATACTTGCAATGATAAAGGTTTATTCAATACTAAATACCATGGTGTTACATTTTCATTCAATACTTTAATTTGTTCAAATTAAAAATTCTATCTAATACCTTTTTTAATAACTCTTCTATCTTTTTTTTCTAGTCTTGATAAGCTATTTTTATTTTTGATTATATGTACATTTCTTATCTAATATCTCTAGTTTAAATTATTGTAATAGTTAAATCCATCAAATCAATCTAGGGCCGACATCTTACTTTTTTATGAGATATTTGATTATAAAATATTTAGTATATACTATAACTTTGGTCCCCACTAAATATGATATTAATTTGCCAAAAGAAAAGATTATTGATACAAGTTCTTTCTATATAGTGGTGTAATTCAATTAGGTATTTTAGAGTGTGTTGTTATCATAGAATATGATAACTATTTATAAATATTTGTATAACTATATAAAACTCTTAATAATTATATTTAACAATATTTGTAACTATGTAAACTATTTTTTTAACTATATTAATAACCATATATAACTATTTTTTAAACTATATAATATTTTATAACTATATGTGTAATTTTATATAACTATATTTTTAACAAAATATATCATATGTATAATAATATATAACTATATATAATTGTATTTTACTATACGCATAACTATAAAAAATGATATATAACTATATCATTAACTACATACATATTTATAACTATATGTGTATAATTATATATAAATATTTGTATATCTATGTAATACTCTATATAATTAAATATAACTATATTTGTAATTATGTATACATATATGTATTCATATAATTAAATCTATATATTTATTTATAACATCGTATATATTTATGTATAACTACTTATGACTACTTGTATGAATATATTTATATATAATTATATGTTTAACTATATATAGCTCTATTTTTAATTATATATACTATAGGTATAAGAACATATAGAGGTTGACCTCCCTCTCTGGTGACCATCTCTTGAGGTCTATTGATTCTTTTTTTTTCTCTCATCAGAACACTTTACTGCCATACGACAAAGGGATTGAGATTTAGTGGAAGAAATGAGGTTTATGTTTACAAAGCTGTTCAGCAGACTATTTGCCAACAAGGAGATGAGGATTTTGATGCTAGGTCTTGATGTTGGTGGAAAGACAACCATTCTGTATAAGTTGAAGCTTGGTGAAATTGTCACCAAAATTCCTACTATTGTCTTCCATGTAGAGACTGTTAAATACAAAAATATCAATTTCATTGTGTGGGATGATGGGGGTCAAGACAAGATTCACCCTTTCTAGAGGGATTACTTCCAAAATACCCAAGGTCTCATTTTTGTGGTGGACAGCAATGACAGAGATCTAGTAGTTGAAGCCAGAGATGAGTTGCATAGGATGCTAAATGAGGAAAAGCTTCGAAATGCAGTTTTGCTGGTGTTTGCAAATAAGCAAGATCTTCCCAATGCGATGAATGCATCTGAAATTACTGACAAACTAGGACTTCACTCTCTTCTTGAATGTCATTGGCACATTCAGAGCACCTGTACTACCTCTGGTGAGGGCCTCCACGAGGGTCTTGATTGGCTTTCCAATTACATTGCTAGCAAATCATAAATAATTTTAGCAGGATTAGGCAAACTTTGTTGACATATCTGGATGTGGATCTATACTTTGCCCATTTTGCTTGAGTTGTGTTATGTTATGTGGATAACATCATCTATTTCTAGGGGAATTCAAATTGTATTTATATTTATATATTGCAGGCTTGTAGCTAGAAATACAAGACCACATTTACTTTGTTCTGATTTGTTGTAAGTCGAACTTGTTTGTTTTCTGTTTTGTCTTTTTGTCATTGGATCCCAAAGGTACAAGAACATATAACTATAAATAATTATCTTTGATTATATGTATAACTAT
Source organism: Sapria himalayana (assembly GCA_029783825.1). Lineage (NCBI taxonomy): Eukaryota > Viridiplantae > Streptophyta > Magnoliopsida > Malpighiales > Rafflesiaceae > Sapria > Sapria himalayana. The sequence goes on along the minus strand of JAREIK010001073.1, from coordinate 2,855,431 downwards.
AAAATTTTATACATAATTATATTTAAAAAATATAATTAACAACATATATTTAATATACATTTTTATATATTAGTATATAAAAATGTGTTTTACCATATATATACCTATATATAACTATATGTATACCTATATAAAAAAATATATATATATATAAATATATATACCTATATGTATAAATATAAGTATAACTATGTGTGTAACTATATGTATAACCACATGTAACTATATTTATAATTACATGTATAATAACATACAATATTATATTTAACTATATGTGTATAACTATGTATAAATATTTGTATAACTATATATAAATATTTGTATAACTATATAACACTCTACAACATTAAATATAACTATATTTATAACTATGTATACATATATGTAAATCTATATATTTATTTATAACTTTATATATTTATGTATAACTATTTGTATGAATATATAAAAATATTAATAGCTATATATACTATATGTATAATAACATATAACTATAAATAATTGTATCTTATTATATATATAACTATAAAAGCTTTATGCATAACTATAATTAAATATATAATTTACATCTTATATTTAATATACATTTGTATATATTAGTATATAAAAATGTATTTTACAATATCTATACTTATACATATCTATATGCATAAATATATAAAATTATATGAATAAATATATATACTTACATGTATAAATATACGTATAGCTATATGTGTAACTATATGTATATCCAAATGTAACTATATTTATAATTGCATGTATTAAAACATAAAATATTATGTTTAATTATATGTATATAACTATATATAAATATTTGTAAAACTAAACAAAACTTTATATAATTAAATATAACTATATTTTTAACTATTTATACATATATGTATACATATATGTAAATCTATATATTTGTTTATAACATTGTATATATTTATGTATAACTAAATATAACTACTCATATGAATATATATATATATATATATATATATATATATATATATATATATATATATAACTATATGTTTAACGATATATAAATTTTTATAACTATATATATATTATATGTATAATAACATATAACTATAAATACTTTTATCTTACTATATGTATAACTATAAAAACTTTATACATAACTATATTTAAATATATAATTAACAACATTTATTTAATATACATTTTTATATATAAGTATAAAAAATGTATATTAGTATACCATACCTATACGTAACTATATGTATAAATATATGAAATTATATGAAAAAATATATATATACACATGTATACATATAAGTTAAACTATACGTGTAACTATATGTATAACCACATGTAACTATATTTATAATTATATGTATAAAAATATACAACTTAATGTTTTACTATATGTGTATAACTATATATAAATATTTGTATAACTATAAAAAACTCTATGAATAAAAATAAATTTATTTTTATTTATGTATACATATATGTATATATATATATATATATATATATATATCTATATAATTGTTTATAACTTTGTATACATTTATTTATATTTACTTATTACTACTTGTATGCATATATCTATATATACTTAAATGTTTAACTATATGTAACTATTTATAACTGCATTTACTATATGTATCCTAACATATAATTATATATGGGATAATACTAATTTGTTGCACTAACTTGAAATAAAATGGCTAAAAATATGTAAGCACATAGCATGAGAGTGTCCGTTGATCAGGCTCATATATGGTATAATACAAATAAGGGTCATACTCTTACCTAATCTCAGCCCTTGTGCCTTAGGCTCAAATATGAACTTATGTATAACAAAAGATGTAATATTTGATAGGTTTGTATCGAAGAAATTTTATTTTCTTTTATATAATTCTTCATTCTAACACTACACTCTCTGTGTCTCTCTCACTCTCTCTCTATAATTCTTTTTGTCATTCTCTTCCTCTTTTTCTTTGTGTCACATACTCTCTCTTGTTATTTTCTTTCTTACTCTTCTTTCTTGCTTATTCTTTCTCTCTCCACCCCCTTCTCTCCCCCCTCTCTCCCCCCTTCTCTCCCCCTCTCTCCCTTTCACCATTTCTCTTCCCCTCTCTCTCCCTCCTTCTCTCCCCCTCTCTCTCCCTTCTTTATGAGCAGTAAACTAATTTGATGGAAGAATTACAAGAAATTAAAGAAATGAATGATGAGATGAAAGAAATTAAGAATATAATGCAACAACATATGTCATATATGGAGTCACAGTTAGCGACATTGGCGCAACAGATAGCATTCCGAGATCCAGTTGCGAATCCTCGTAGGAGAGGCTAGCATTCCCTACAAATTATTAGGATGATTGAGTATGAGAATTATTTCTGAAGTTTTATTTATTTGTGTCTGTGTAACGAATAATTATGATATTTTTTTGCATGTTTCAATTTTTTTATCCTGGTTTTGTTCTTTGTTTTTCTGATTAACCTAATTATGAATCTTTACATGATACATTATGCGAGACAAAAGAAAAAATTCTGATTCAAAGTATTCAGATATTAACATGGTCATTCCAAAGCATGGGTCCCATATTTGTCGATTTTAGCTTTATCAAAAGAAGGGCTAGCTTATTTTAACTTTATTATTCTTAAAATATTTTATTTTTGCACTCTCTTTATCTCTAAACATTGTTGTTGGATATTTTTTGGATTTTTGTTGAAGCTATATGACAATCAACTTTAATTTGTGTTTGTTCATGTCTATAATATATATATATATATATATATATTTGTGAATATGTTTTTGTTTCTTCGAATTTTTTGGGTTGAGTTTTAGCCTATTATAGGTATATAAAAGCATATTTTTAGCAGCGACAGCGGTGGCAACGGAAGTAGTGGTAGCATTAGCGGCAGTGGCGGCAGCGAAGGTAGCGGCAGCAGCGAAGGTAGCGGCAGCAGCGAAGGCAGTAGTGGCAACAGCTGTATCTGCGGCAATAGCAGCATCAGCGGCAGCTATGGCAGGAGTAGCAGCAGCGATAGTGGCAGTGGCAGCGGTAGCAGTGGTAGTGGTAGTGGGAGTAGCAACAATAGTAACAAATGCTATATATACGTACGTATATAGTTAGTATATATGTACGTATAATACTATAGTATTTTATGTACATATTAACTGAATATATATATATATATATGTACTCAGTATATATGTATGCATAATACTACAGTTTATATGCACATATACTACAGTAATATATGTACGAGTTAAATGCTAGTATATATGTACATATTTACTGCAGCAATATATATTTATCAAAACATAGGTTTTTTTATTTATTTTGATTTGATTGGGTGATTTAAATTTCTTATAGATATGGTACTAGATTATTTCCCATACGAAGCTTGTATAAGTGAAAAGATTTTTCAACAAACATGATGCACCATGACTCGGACAACTTTTTCATAGTAGAAAGTTGGTGATCGGAGGAGCTAAGGGAGAAAAAGCAACGTCAATGCATGGATAGATTATACTTTATGCACTGTCGGTAGATATATTGATTAACAAGATGTAATATAACTTTGTTATTTTTTTGTTTTAGTAATTTAAAATATTATATTAGAATAAATAATTAAATGAATTTTTTTGTTTAATTTAAAATTCTCATTTATAGTTTTTGTTTTTATTCAATTTAATTTAAAAATATTATATTATTTAATTAAATTTTTGTTGAAACTATATGACAATTAACTTTAATTTGTGTTTGTTCATGTCTATACTAACTATTTTTATATATCTGTGAAAATGTTTGTGTCTCTCCAAATTTTTTGGGTAGAGTTGTAGCCTATTATAGGTATGTAAAAGCCTATTATCAGCAACTGTATCAGCGGCAACGGTGACAATAGTGGCAGTGACTACAGTGGCGGCAGTCATGGCAAAAGTGGCAGCGGCGACAGTGGGAGTAGTGGCAGTGGTGGAAGCCATGAAAATTATGACAGTGGGAGTAGTGGCAGTGGTGGAAGCCATGGAAATTATGGCAGCGGCGGCAGTGGCTGTAGTGGAGGTAGCAGTGGCTACGGAAATAATGGAGGCATCAGCGGTGGCGGCAGCAGCGGAGGGAGCATCGGCATCAGTGACAGCGAAGGCAGCGGTAGTGGCAATGGTGGCAACGAAGGCAACGAAGTTAGCGGTGGCATCAGCGACAGTGACGACATCAGCAATGGCAATGGCGGAATCAATGGCGACGATGGTGGTAGAAGCGACAACGGCGGTGGGGGTAGTGGCGACAGTGGCAGCGGCGGTAGTGGCAGCGGCAGTAGCGGCAATGGCAATAAATGCGGTATATACCTACGTGTATAGTCAGTATATACCTACATATAATTCTATAGTATTTTATGAACATATATACTGAGTATATATGTACTCAGTATATATGTATACATAATACTATAATTTATATGTACATATACTATAGTAATATATGTACGAGTGAAATGCTAGTATATATGTACATTTTTATTGCAGTAATATATATTTATCAAAACATAATTTTTTTTATTTTATTTTGATTTGATTAAGTAATTTAAATTTCTTACAGATGTTGTACCACATTGTTTCCTACACGAAACTTATATAAGCGAATAGATTTTTCAACATACATGAAGCTCCGTGACTCGGATAGCTTTATCGCAGCAGAAAGTTGGTGATCAGAAGAGCATAGGGAGAGAAAGCAATGCCAATGCATGGATATATTATACTCTATGCACAGTTGGTGGATACATTGATTAATAAGATGTAATATAATTTTGTTATTTATTTGTTTTAGTTATTTAAAATATTGTATTAGAATAAGTTATTAAATGATTTTTTCTTTTGCTTAATTTAAAATTTTCATTTATAGGTTCTGTTTTTATTAAATTTAATATAAAAATATTAAATTATTTAATTAAATTTCAGTTTAAGCTGTATGACAAGTAACTTTAATTTGTATCTGTTCATGCCTATAATAACTATTTTTATATATCCGTGAATATGTTTGCGTGTCTCTGAATTTTTTGGGTAGAGTTTTAGCCTATTATATGTATGTAAAAGCCTATTATCAGCAGCAGTAGCAGCGGTAGTGGCGGTAGCGTAAGTAGCGGTAGTGGCGGTAGCGGAAGCAGCAGTAGTGGTGGCGGCAACATTGACGGCAATAGTGAGGGCGGCAACTGTGGCAGCAACAGCGGTGGCAATGGCATTGGCGAGAGCGACGGCAACGATGGTAGGAGCAGTTGCACCAGAAGCAGTGGCAGCAGTGGGGTAGCAGCAGCTGCAGCGGAAGCAGTGGCAGCACCAGAAGCATCGGCAGCACCGGAAGCAGCGGCAGAGGTGGCAGCAGTAGTGGCAGAGGCAGTAGCAGTAGTGGCAGAGGTAGTAGCAGTGGCGGTGGCTGCGACAGGGACAATAGCGACATGCAGTGGTAGCACCGGTAGTGGGGGCAGCGGAGGCAGCCACTATAGTGGCCAATGGCGACAGCGGCCAGTGGCAGCAGTAGCGGCGGCGGCAGCCATGGCATCGGCGGTATGGGCAGCATCGGCGGTTGCGACGGCAACATAGGTAGCGGTGACAGCAGTGACAGTAGTAATGGTATTGGCAGCAACTGTGGCAGCGACAGTAGCGGTAGGAACGACAATGGTAGTAGGAGTAGTAGCAACAGCAACAAATGAGGTATATACGTATGAATATAGTCAGCATATATGTACATATAATACCGTAGTATTTTATGTACATATATACAGAGTATATTTGCACTCATTTATATGTACACATAATACTGTAATTTTTATGTACATATACTTTAGTAATATATGTACTAGTGAAATGCTAGTATATATTTACATATATACAACAGAATTATATATTTATCAAAACATAACTTTTTTTTAATTTTAATTTGACAGAGTGATTTAAATTTTTTACAGATATGATATCACATTGTTCCACATACATAGTTTATATAAGTGATGAGATTTTTCACTAAATATTACGTGTCGTGACTTGGACAGTTTTGTCGTAGTAGAAAAATAGTGATCGGAGGCACAAAGGGAGAGAAAGAAATATCATTACTCGCTAAATTTTAACAAGGAGCACTTTAGTTAGTGAACCGATCAGTCGTTAATCTGTTGTTATATCCCGTTTAGCGGTGGAAAATACCCATTTAGCTATGGAATTGTTTCTAGCTATATACGATTTTTCTTGTAGTGTATGCATCAATATTTAAATAAGTTTTTTTCTTATTCTTAATAAAAAAGGCATATCTATTTTTTTTTCATCTATCTAAATTGGTTACATGGAACCTTAACTAGCCATAGAGGAAGAATATATTATTTAGAATGAATAAATCATACCCTATTAAGGAAGCTTTACTTCAATACAGATAATTATTCCCATGTAAATTATTTGCTTGACTATTTAAGAAAAATTTACCAACAAGAGTCTTAGCTTGGAAAGTTTCTAGGAAGAATAAGTCAAAAAAAAAAATAGGCGTTCTCTATCAATGCTTTTCCTACATAGAAAAGAATAAAAAAATATAATATGTTTACATAATCTGAAACATTACTTACCCCATCCAAAATAAAAAATATTTGATATTTTTTAAAAAAGTATTTTTTAGATGTTAATGAACAATTATTCATGCTAAAAATGGTATAATAGTTGTCACTTTCCATTTATAAGAGAGTGTGATCTTCTAGCCTAATTTTACCACACCATATTTGGTAGAAAGAACATTAATCTGTTAGAAAAACATTATGAAAGAGTATTATGGTCTGAAGTGTTCAACCAATTAAAGAATTATATTTCAAAAGATATCTTCAAACCAAATTATTTGTTCCAACAAGGGCGCAAGATGGTGAAGCACAAATATGTGATAGGTGGAACATACATGTCTTATGAAGGCTTGTAAGAGAAGATTACTTGAATAAGATTTAATAAAATCAGCAAGAAGAGGGAGAGGGATGGGGTTATTTTAGCCACACAAAAAATCAAATTTAACTTGAAATAACAATTCACATCCTAGAATGCATTAGAGAGATTGATGTGACTCAGAGTCAAAATATGGTGCATCAATGAGGATGAAAATGATTTTGAAAAGAAAGTTTAAAAGTGTAAAGATGAGTTTTGAAAAGGAAAGAATGTATTTATAATGAATCTTGATTTTTTATGCTATTTGAAAAAGAATAAACTTATTGAATTATAAACTTATTATATACTTGTTTGTAGGTACACATTAGGCAACCAATAAAAATAAAAAATCACAATGGACAAATATGCAATCGGATCTTAATGCTTTATAGTAGATTTGTTTTAGTCATGTTTTGTTTCATAGATATGTGCATGTATTTTGAAGATGCCACGTAAGGTTTGTTTATCCTAGAAGCCATATATTGGCCTCTAGATGACTTCTAATTACATATGAGGTTGCATTGAAATGGAGACTTGAAATACTTTCAAATGGTTTTTGTGTTATAGAACAAAATCTTCAAAATATAATAGTTATGAATGTGAAAATTTAAGCCAAGGTTTATATGACCTAGGCAAAATTGGTCTTCTATCTACTTATATTTATCCTTTCATAATATGCTACTGAAGTTAGAAGATTCTAGTAAAATTTGGTAGAATAAAAATAGATCTTCTGAATGTTATAATGTACATGGTTTCATGTAGTAATTTATTATGATAAGGAGTGATAATTTTTGGAAAATTTTCAAACACGTGACCCTTGTATTGTATGAATTACTCATCTTGAAAAGCTTAAATTTTGATTATTTATATTTTTTTTGGATATGGTGGAATATCAAAGATTATATGTAAGATAAATTTCTAGTTTCAATACTTCTAATGTAGAAATTCACTTCTTAGTGGAGGATCATTGTTATTGTGAAAGGGTTTCTTAGATCTTTTTCCAGTAGTTAATTCCTTGTGGTATATATATTTTAATTAAAATTTTCTTACTGTAATTAGGTAGATTGAAGGAGAATATGGTTACTTTCTCATTTTGTGATAATGGCTAAATACTAAATTCCTAAATATCATTACTTAGGATAGACTTGACCATAAATATAAAAAAAAAAATTAAAGAAAATTGAAAAAAAAATGTTGACTCGAGAGGAGCAGAAAACTAATAAATTTTGGATAATATATTGGGCATTTTGATATAACCCTCTAAGAAACTTAAAAATAAATGTGAGATTAGAAGAGGTAATTATAAATTTATAATTAAGAACATTAGAATTCGAAATAAAACATTAATAATATAAACAACAATTTAAATTAATTTAAAATTAAGCAAATGCGATGATGTTTTTAATTACAAAATTAAAATCATGTATCTTCTTGCTGACGGGATGTTTGATATAGTTGATTAGGCCTTGAGTGAATTTACTCTTATGCCCTTAATGAATGTTTATTAAATTTGAGCAGCTGTAAAGTATGTCCTTTTATCCCTTTTTATCAATAATCAGAGTCAAATATAAACTCTGATTTTTTATAATTGATTTGCTTGGTTTTCTTTCTACGCGGCACTCTCTTCTTCTTCTCCTCAACACCTTCTCATTTTTCCTTCTCTACTCTTAAGAAATCCTTGTTTTAACAAGGATTTATTATTATTTAACAATATTTTGGTATCAGAGCCTATCTTTCTAACTGAGATTGAAATTATCTTTGAACGTTGTTCGAATTTAATTTCTCCAAATTAGACGATCTCTGAAAACCCTAATTATTTATCGTGATTTCTTTAAGATCTAGCACAGATCTGACCAGATCTGCTAATATTTGAAGGTTTTGTGGTGTTTAAAACACATTTTCTATAAAACTCCCAACCTTCTGTTCTAATTTTTTTAAGTTGTTTTTTAAACAAATATGTTTTCAAAAGGTCAAATCTCATCAAACTCGGGATCAATTCATATTCCCTTGTTTGATGTAAAGAATTTTGATTATTGGCTTGTTAAAATGTGAATCCTATATATATCACAAGATATATGAGAAATCATGGTCTCTGGATATTAAAAGGCCCCAAGCTCCCATTCTCTGGAGGGTAAGGAATTATTACAAGAGAAGGAATTAAGGAAATTAAATGCGAAAACATTACTTTTCATCTAATAGGGTGTAAGTAATGCTATATTCCCCCGATTACTTGGCTGTACTCAAGCCAAGGAGGCATGGGACCTCCTAATCGAGGAATATCAAGGAGACAAGAAGGCTCGAAAAGCTCTTTTGCACTCCTTGAGAAAGGATTTTGAAAATCTGAGTATGAAAAACTCAGATTCTCTTATTGAGTTTTCAACTCAGTTCCTTGATATAGTTAATCAACTTAAGATTCATGGAGAAGATATCTTTGAGACTCGATTAGTTGAAAAATTATTAATCTGTATGCCTGATAAATTTGATGTCATTGTGGCAGTGATAGAGGAAACCAAGGATCTTTCAAAGTTGACCATCCAGCAAGTTCTGAGTTCATTAAAATCAAATGAAAGCCAAATGTTGAAAAGGGCAGAGGTTTTCAGAGAAACTGCAATGCAGTCAAGATGGGAGGACAAGCCCAATAAAGATGAAGTTCAACTCAAAGACATAAAGAATAAAAGAACAAGTCAAATGTATGGTTTAAATCTAAAAATAAAAACAAAATCAAATCTGTCACTTCTTCTATACTCTCTGATGACTCACATAAGGACTAATATGTCTCTAGAATATATGCAAGAGATCAAACCACACTACGACAGAGTGTTGGTTTCGAAAAGATAATCAATGCCTAAACTGTAAAAGGTTTGGGCATAACTCAAAAGACTGTAAAAAGCATCTCTAAACAGAATGCTGGCTTTACAGAATGAGTAGCCTCTGTAGAGCATCTGTTTTATGAAAATGAAACAGATAACACATTTTCACCAAACACCTAGTTTCTGGACAGTGGTTTCTCAAATCACATATCTAGAAATAAGGAAATATTTGTGAATTTACTTCCAGCAGTGAATTCACATGTTAAATTAGGCAATGGTGAATTAGTTGAGGTACAAGCCAAGGGCAAACTGACAGTACCCACTTGCACTAGAACTAAATTTATAAAAGATGTACTTCTGGTTCCAGCCTTGGACCAAAATTTATTAAGTGTTGGTCAGATAATTGAAAAATTCTATAGACTATCATTTGAGAATAATGCATGTAAAATATTTGATCACGAAAGTGATCAACCCTCATGGACAATAAAAATGTCAAGTGGAAGAAGCTTTCCACTGACATTTGCTAAGAGAGCAGATAGGGCATTATCAATGAATGTCCAGTTTATAGCTTCTCTTTGGCACAGAAGGTTTGGGCACTTAAACTATTTGAGACTACAAAATATTTTTCAAAAAAATTTGGTGAAGGGAGTTCCTTCAAACCTTGCCATTCCTAACTCTGTTTGTGAGGAATGCTCACTGGGAAAACAAACCAGGAAAAGCTTTCCTAAGCAATTTACCTGGAGAGCCTCTAAACCTTTAGAACTTATACATGCTGATATATGTGGACCCATGTCAGTATAGTCATTAGGAAACAGTAGCTATTTCCTACTGTTTGTCGATGATTGTACAAGGCACATGTGGGATTTCTTCTTGAAACACAAGTTTGAATCACTTGAATGCTTCACGAAGCTCTTGTCCCTTGTCGAAAGACAATCTGGACTAAGTATAAAAGCACTTAGAACAGATAGAGGAGGTGAATTCATCTCTCAAAAATTCACGAATTTTTGTGAATTAAAAGGCATAGTTAGGCAGTTGACCACTACTTACTTACCACAATAAAATGGAGTTGTGGAGAGGAAAACAGAACAATAATAGAGATGACTAGGTCAATATTGAATGAGAAATGTCTACCAAAAACTTATTGGGCAGAAGCAGTGAACACTTCAGTGTATCTGCTCAATAGGTGCCCCACTAAAGCACTGGATAATCTTACTCCAGTGCAACCTTGGACATGCAGAAAACCCAGTGTGAAGCACTTAAGAATATTGGGAGTGTTTGTTACTCCCATATACCAAATGCAAAAAGAACCAAGTTAGACTCAAAGAGTCTAAAGTGCATTCTAGTAGGATACAGTCTACAATCCAAAGGTTACAGACGGTATTCACTAGAAACTAAGTCATTTCTATTGAGTAGAGATATATTAATTGATGACAATAGAAAATGGGGTGAAAGCTTTAATGAATTTAATTCTAGAATAAAAAATGATTCTACTGAAGCTGCTACAGCTAGCAATAAACTAATACGCACTCCAAGGTATGATTTCAACTCTCCTTCTGAATTTACTTTTGAATTTAATTCTAAATTTACTTCTAAATATAACTCTGAATGCATGTCTGAATATGCTTCTGAATATAGTTGTGAATCTATCTTTAATTCTGAATCCAAGTCTATTTTAACTGAATCGAATAACATTAACACTCCTATCAAATATAAAGACCTATCAAACATTTACCAGAGATGTAATTACGCCTCAGTTTAGTCACTCAACTATGAAGAGACTGTAAAACATCAATTCTGGATAAAAGCAATGCAGATAGAAATGTCTATCATTGAAAAAAATGACACCTGGACTATGGTTGACATACCCCCAAATAAACACAGTTTAGGTGTAAAATGGATCTATAGGATAAAGGCTAAACCTAACTCAGATCAGCCTGTATATAAGGCTCAATTAGTGGCCAAAGGCTACTTACAAAAACACGAAATAGATTATCATGAAACCTTTGTTCTAGTAGCAAGGTTAGAAATAGTAAGGCTTCTAATAGCCTTAGCTGGACAGAAAGGTTGAAATTTACCCCAACTCGACATAGAGTCATCTTTCTTGAATGGAAAGCTCAAGGAAGAAATCTATGTAGAACAAACTCCTAGGTTTGTAAAAAAAGGAGAGTGAATACTATGTTTATAGACTAAATAAGACTTTATATGGGTTGAAACAAGCTCCTCGTGCTTGGTATCAACAAATTAACTCTTATTGAATCAAGGATTCAACAGAAGTAAGAGTGAGCCTATACTCTACATTAAGAGAGATAAACAATCTGGAATTTTAATTGTCTTCATATATGTGGATGACATTATCTTCACAAGCAATAAAATTGAATTAATTAATAATTTTAGGAGAGAAATGGAAACTAGGTATGAAATGTCAGACCTAGGAAACCTAAGACAATTCTTAGGACTTGAAATAACTCAAGACACATGTGGTGTGTCCATTTCTCAATACATAAAAATATTACGGAAAAATTTTGGAATGAAAGATTGTAAACCCGTCTCTACCCCCTTAGAAGTAAATCAAAAGCTACTTTCTACCCAAGGAAGTCTAGTGAATGAAAAAAATATATAGAAGTAAATCAAAAGCTACTTTCTACCCAAGGAAGTCTAGTGAATGAAAAAAATACATAAAAATATTAGTTGCATGTGCTGTATGCATATGCAACTAGACCCGATATAGTGTATTCTGTCCACTTAATGTCATGGTTTATGCATGCTCCAAATCATATACATTTAAGTGCTACCAAAAGAATATTGAGGTATCTTAAAGGAACAATTAACTTAGGCCTGAAATACACTAGAATAAGTCACACTAAAATTTCTGGTTACTGCGACAGTGACTGGGGAGGAAGTCCAGAGGATTACAAGAGTACCTCTGGATATGTATTTAACTTGTGAAGTGTGGTTGTTTCTTGGCAGTCCAAGAAACAATCCATAGTCATCCTATCTACCACTGAATTTGAATATGTTTCAGCTTCAATAGCAACTTCTCAAGCACCATGGCTAAGAAAACTGTTGGGTGATCTATATAAACCATTAAAATGTCCAACTAAAATTCAGTGTGATAATCAATCGACTATATCTATTAAGAGTGATGTGGTTATGCATAGTAGATCTAAACATATAGGCTTGAAATATCACTTCATTAAAGATGCTATTGAAACTAATGAAGTTAAGTTGATTTTTTGCAGGATCGAAGAGCAAGTTGCCAATATATTTACAAAGTCACTACCTAGAGAAAAGCTGGTATATTTAAGAGGAAGGGTTGGACTGATTTCAACTACATCAAATGGGGGGGATTGTTGACGGGTTGTTTGATATAGTTGACAGTAAAGTATTTCTTTTTATCCTTTTTTATCAATTATCAAAGTCATATATAAACTCTGATTTTTTATTTTGACCAAGTGGCTGAACATTTTAGATAATTGATTTGCTTGGTTTTCTCTCTATGCGGCAGGAGGCACTCTCTTCATCTTCTCCTCTACACCTTCTCATTTTTCCTTCTCTGCTCTTAAGAAATCCTTGTTTTAACAATGATTTGTTGTTATTTAACAACACTTCTATCAAAAAGTTTTTTACACAATGTTAAATTTCATTTTAAATATATTAATTATAAATATTATGATAATTAGAGACAAACATTTTGCTTAATTTAAAATCAATGATATTTAAAAATATATTTATTTGATACATATATTCATATGTATAAGTTTGTATAAGTAAATTATCAATTCTCAAACAAAATGTTTTGGTTGATACATGGAAGGCTTTCTTAATGAATTTTGTTCACTTATTTTGGCTTAATTTGCTAAATACTTCTTAAAATGGTTTCAATGACGATTTTTATGTAGAGACATACATTTTGGCTAGCCCCTTGCATTTTTGTTTTCATTTTTTATAAACAATAAACTGCTTGTAGTTTTGCTTGATTTTTCACAATGATAAAAACAAATTTAAAAATAAAATTCTTTAATTTCTCAGAGTTTTGTTTTTAATACAATTTTTTTACTAAGATGGAATAAAAAATGATATAAGGACTTGAAAATAAATCCCTCAATGAGATGTATGAATTGAGAATGAATGTTATGAAATATGTTGGGATTGTGATAACTAGTTTGGAGAAGTAGATCAACAAGGATGATGAATGACTACTTGGACAAGATGTGACTTAGAAAAAAATAGAATTTTTACCAACTTTTAGGATGATGAAACCTATGATGAAATGGATGGTGCATTTTTGAAAAGCATGTTGGCATCCATAGCCTAGCCGAGATCTAGATAATATGCAGCTATACTATTCCCACAAAGGAGAATCCAAGCAAGATTAAGTTCAACCCAAGTAGTGTCTAGGTTATACTAGTTGGTCCAGACCAATTTTTTTCTTAGACAATTTTTTCCTAAAATAAAAAATATTTATTTATTTCTTTAATTTTAAAAGTACTTGGAGCACTTCTTTACTATGATTTCTCCATGACACTTGATAATAAGAAATAATAAAATGGAAAAAACATACTCAATAGAAAAAAAATTAAAATGAAATTCTAAATAACCTATCCAATCATCAAATACAATTTATAAGTCTTCAGATCTAAGATCAATATAGTATCTAATATGTTCTTCATTTTGTATAATATGTTATAGTCATTTGTTAGCATGAACATAATCTCAAATACATAAAATGATTTTCATTATGGTACTTGTCATCAACAACTTTTTTGGTTTAGATTTTTCTTTCCAATACTAAATGTCACTTCTGAAGAAACAATATGTGTGGAAATAGCCAGCTCATATCTTATGCTGGTAGCTAAAAATCTTAATTGATTGACTTCTTTGATAAGAAGAAAAAAGGTAGGTGGGTAGAACTTATTTGAAAAGTATAGAAAATTATTACCAGATATAACACATCTTTCCAAATGATACAATGTTTCCTAAATATAAAAAGAAAACTTATATTATAGCAGCTTGAACAACAATGAAAGGTCCATAACAATTGAATAAAAAAGAAAGTGTAAATGTTACAATAATAATGGAAGGTTTATAACAATTCTTTTCACTTGGAATGGAATGAGGAAATTAGTGGTAGAGTGACTCTAAATCTTCTCATGTAGCATGCATCCTTTGAGAATGAATTGGACAAATGAACTAAGGCTGAACCTTGAGAGAATAATAATGTTTGACCATACGATGATCTAAAACTACAATTGGTTCAAATAAGACTTGTTCATCATCATCAATTGGTGAGAGGTTTGGTTTCATAGCTACATGGTGGTCAACTTTCTTCTTTTAGTTTTATACATGAAAAACAATATGAATTTTGCATGGAGGCAATGTCAATTGATAAGCAACCATTCCATCATGAGTAATAATTAGAAAAGATTCATATAATTGGGAAAAAAGTTTCTTATTCTTGTCGAAGGCTACAAAAGATTGTCAATATGGCTGGAGGTGGAGATACACCATGTCCCCTACCTTGAAGGATCTTTTGGAATGATGTAGCTAAGCTTGTGACTTTACATAGTATTGAGCTTTCAATAAATTTTTCTTTAGGACCCTCAATATACCATTGTAGTCCTTCAACTCTTGGTCAACATCACTACCACATTTGTGCCACTAAAAGTATATTATGGAAAGAAAGGAGGAAAATGACAATAAATGATTTCATATGGAGTAAGTTTAATAGTTGTGTAGAAGAAAGTATTGAACCACCATCTTGCCAAGGCAAGCGATTGCAACTTTATTTTTTGCTTGATAAACCATAATGCAATTGAGATAAATTTTGAAACAATGATTAATAGCATCTGTTTATTCATCTGACTAAGAGTGATGAAATCATGCATAGCCTTGCAATTAAAAAAAGAATAATCTAGAAAGTACTAGTGAAGATCGAATAAGGATGTCTTAATGTTATAGAGTGATTTTGTTTACTAAGACAATCAATCACTACAAAAAAAATACATCTTTTCCTCTTGAACAAGGAAACCCTTATGTCGATTGAATTGCCGCTTCAATTTCTAGCATGGATTAGGAGACGGTGAATCAAGCATAGGGAAGTTGCATTTTTAAATTTGTTGTGTTGACATACATCACATTCTACAACATAGTATTGGACATGTTTTAACCATGACAATAGAAGTAGAATTTGTGCTTGAACCGGTGGCAACTATTCTAATCCTCAAAATGGTATCAACAATGACTATCATGATGTTATCATAAGGGTGCATCCTTGAGGCACATAATTGTTCCAAGGACAAGCCAACCCTCAAACCTAAATTGTTCAACTAGTTATGCATAACCATGTTTGCATTGGGGATCAAATTTAAGTTTATCATTCAGTACCTTAAAGCATGATTCTTGCTACCATTCATCCCTTTATATATCCATCCTTATATAAATGGGATTTGGTAAGTTATCAATTGGACTCCTAGAAAGTGTGAGTCATTGATGGAATTTTTTAAAAGATGAAAGAGTGCATCGGCTATCATATTTTCATTGCCACTATGATAGGCAATTTTATAGTCATAACCCATTAATTTAGATATAAAATATTGTTGTACGGGAGCATTAATTCTTTGTTCCAACATATATTTAAAGCTTAGATGATTTGTCTAAATTTTGAAATGATGACGAAAAAGATAAGAGTGCCACTTATTGATTGAAAAAAATAACCATAATTCTTTCTCATATGTTAACATGTCAAGGCTCTTGCAAAATAATATATGACTAGCAAAGGCTATTCGGCCCATTCTTGCATCAAGACAACTCTAAGCCCCACACTAGCAAAGGTTATTGGGCCCATTTGAATTAATCTTTTTCATAATAACATAATATGAAGTTGAAAAAATTTTCTTAATCTCAAATAAACCTAGTGCAAAAAAAATTGAAGTTGTGGATGCATGCATATTAGGTGTTCCTATCAATTATAGAATAATAATAATAATAGCATACATAATCCATAAGACTTCTACATAGCATGGAATCTAAAAAAAATTAATATCTTAATAATCTTATCCTCAAACTCCATCAATAATAAAATAAAAAATAAAAAACAAAACAAACATACTACAATAGATATCAATAAAAAACTTTTAAACATAGTAATAATACATGTCACAAAACATATTTGGGTATCATTAAATTTTATTATAAAATATCAAATTAAATAAAATATGCAATCTCATCAATATGATACCTACCCACAAAAATAGCAATAAACAAGAAAATAAACATAATAAAAAACACATTAAATATTATCAAAATAAAATTAATATGTAATACCATAACATTATTATCAACAACCATATTCATATGTAATTGAATTGCATTGAAAATAATCAATCAACAAATACTATAAAAAATTATTAAGCAAAAATAACAACAAATATCATCAAATATATTTGTAAGTACCAAGAACATTAATAAATGTTGTCAAATATTATTAAAATATCATCAAATACTAAAAAACAATCATTATCAACAATGAACAACTCCAAGACACACTCAAAATACTATTGTATTTAAACATTATTAAGTTATTAATATTGAATTTGAAACAAATTATCAATCACCAACTGCATTATAGTCCAATCAAAAAAAAGGGAATGAACGCTCTAATACAAGGAATTTAAGTTTGATTCCCAATAATATCTATCACAAATGTTTTCTCATAATACTTGCTAGATCACTTATCATGCAGTTAAGAGGAGTGGCATACCTGCTATGAACTTGAGACAATATGGGTTGGATTTGGGGGGAGGGTGGGTGGAACATTAAAAAAAACAATTGGTGAACAAACTACAAACAAAAAACAATCATTTTCCTAATGAAAGAAAAATAGCAAATCAAGTCAATAGAGAGAGATAAATACATACATTCAAAGAGAGAGAAAGAGAGGGAGAGAGACTCGAGCAATTAAGGTTTAAAATTTAATTTCTTGTATTTTACAAGACAAATATTTATTCTAAAAAGATAAAAGCAAATAAAACAATTTACAAAACATTGCTTCATACAACAAAAGGCATCTTTTTGGTAGCTTCTCTTTGGAAAATCAAAATTTTGTATTATTGTTTAGCTTTTGCTTATTTAAATGACAACAATCTCATGTGAAGACAAAGTTGGCACATGACTCTTAATTGGGTAAGATACAAAATTTGAATCAACAAAATATTATGGCACAAATCTACAATGAATGAGAATGATCCTCATTTTTCCACATCATCAATTGCAATAGATTTTTCTTCAGTTTCACTTCCCAATATGATGATGTCTTCAATAAGAATCTTTCCATCTATGGCATAAAAATGAAGAGCAAAATCAAAGATCACCACATTACAAAGGAAAAAAAAATACGAACCTTTGTCTTTGGAAAGACTGCCAATGAATTCTTTGATACCATCCTTGTCCAATGTAGCTGCCACCACCTCATTGAAAGTCACTTTCCCAGCAAGATCTATACAACATTACAATCACAATTAAAAAAATAATGCTATTCTACTACCCACGACACGTGTAGTCCAGTTGGTGGGGGAACTGAAAGCACACTTTCTTAAGGGTGCAACTTCGATACTCATAAGCTACACGTCTGACCGTGGTGTCAAGGATAGCTCTGCTCCCACCATGGGGCCTCAGTATCCATTCGAGGTGCCAATATGACTTGAGAAAATACATGATTTGAAAAAAAAAAACAAAGCCATTCTAATGAATGATGTAAGAATTCTAACAAGCAACCAACAACAATATATTCTAATGAAAGAACATTTAGCTTACAAACAAGATTAGAGAGCAAAGTTCAAAATCATTATCAACATAATCAAAAAAATATAGTATTGATACTAATAGCATAGTAGTTGGATTGGCTGGATGTACAACTTTAAACATTTGGATTGTGAGTTCAAATCCCACAAGCTACCCTCAACGATTGAGAGGGAGTTGTTTTCCTATCCATGGGGCCCATGTGGTTATCCCTCTATTTCAATTTGTTCAAGGATCCCACCTTGTAACATATATATATATATATATATATATATTATTGATATGATGAAGATTCATCTATGTGGTTAGCCCACTACACAATCAAAGCACCTTCATGAAATCTAATTCAATTCTTGGTGCGATGACAAGTAATCTCATTTAAGACTATAAGTCTTAGGTTCAAGAATTATCAGACACAATCTCTCACATTTTTAGAGATAAGATAATTATGATATTAACATCTCTCAGACCTCACACTAAGCAAGAGCCTTGGGCACTAGGTATAATATTCATTTTCATCATGTAAATTCTAGTTCTCTAATCAATATATTTTGTTTTGTAAACACACACAAAAATCTAAATCAAACAAATAAAATACAACAAAGAAAAAAAATCACAAATAAAAATATTATAATTTTTTAGTTTCTTATTATCATATTTTATTTTATTATATTTTTGATGAGAATATATAGATTTCTTTAATCCAATTTGTCCATTATATAAGAATATTGTTTATACATTGATTTTATTAATTTTTATTCATTTTTTATATTATTTCTCATTATGATCATAAATTATAACAAAAAAAAACAAAATATTCAGGAAGAAGCACTTATCTAGAAGACACCAATGGTCACCAATTTTGGTAATAACATCATCAATTTCTTTCTCAAGATTTTGAAACAAGGCATCAACATGATGCACGATGAATAATATCGAGAGCACTAATAAATACTAAAGATCTTGAAACCTCATCACCTTCATTTACTTTATATACACAACCACTTACCTTTCTCACAACTTTATATGCCTTTAGGGCCTCTCTTTCACCTTCATTACTCTTTTATCTACCATTCTATTGTATAAATCTATCTAAAAAAAATGTAAAAATTAGTAGCTTAAGTCTCTATTTGGTTAATTTAAGTTGTTAAAAATGAATATGGATACCACAATTTTGAAATTTAGCTAAAGTTAGCTAAATTTCACAAATTTTGAAATTTAGGTAAATTTATTGAAAACGAATATGAATAGTAATTTTGATACCACAATTTTTTTTTATAAATTAAATATATATATATTTTTTGAATATGTTAATTTATTTTTACAATTTATTCGCAAAACAAAAAATTGATATTCATCACCTAGCTCATTAAAAGCATTTCAACTCAACCAAACATCACCACAACTCAATTTAATCAAAATTAAAACCCAATATTTTGCAAATATCATAGGTGAAGAACATCAATATTTTTAAAAAAATCTTTAAATATTTCTAATCAAAATATTCAAAATGAAACAAATGTATGCATTACACACACACACACAAAACTAAGATTTAAAATACCTCTTTATTGACCAAGTTAAAAAACTCTTCCCATTCACAACTTACGGATTGCATAAAAATATTAGATTAGAGAGAAAATAATATTGAACAGATAAATGACTCCAAATAGTTGAGATATAACTTAATTTGTTTTGTCACCCCTATAACCCACCCAATATTATTTCTCGACCCCTCATTTAGAGGCTTTGGGGCCTTAGGATTGAAGAAGGCAAGACCCTCATTCTAAAAGTATAAGTAGAGTGATTGACAAAAACACCCTGGGAAAACATATCCCTCATTCATGAGGATCGAATTGGTGTCTCAAGGGTTGAGAATTCTTGCTCCTTTACTAATTAGACTACCATACTATTAGTGGGATAAATCGTGATTGATGATAATGATGATGAACGACTACAAAATTTTAAGTAAAACAAGATATGATTCACATTCTTACCGAGGCTGAAGCAATAACAGCGAGTGCACAGATGAGTTCACATAGTTGGTCATCTTTCTCAAAAGTTCTTGCTCTAGGCAAGAAATTTTGTTCTTTCATGGTATTTGTGGCTGTGGTACTCTCTTTTAGTGCAATACATCTTCACTAATTTTAGAATCTTTTGCCTTGACAAATTTTTGTTCTACTTCATATTCTACTTCTTCCTTTGAGCTAGTAATTTAAATCCCACTAAGAATTATAGTGATGAATTTGATGTGAGATTACAATTTATGAAAAATATAAAAGAGAAAAAAAATTAGGCCTTGATCAATTCTTCTCGAATCTCAAGATACTCTATTTTCCTTCTCCTTTCTAATATGTAATCATCAGATGGCAAGGTTGTGACACCATAAGTATCCACTATAGTTTTTAGGAGAGAAGATAGTGCGGCTCAAACTACTTCCTTTCGCTTTAATTTTCCAAGCACTATAAATGTCATGGATGCCATTGTTAGAAATGAAAGAACTTAAAAATATAATATTTTTCTTCATAAAGTATTTAATATAAAATATAAGCACACAAACTGAAAGGAAATGATGTGAGAATTCATTGTTATGAAAAATTTTGTGGGAAATTCAAAATGATGGAAAACTCTTATTATTTCAAGCATGTATATATATATATATATATATATATATATATCATGTAAACATGTATAAAAATATAAAACATAATCAAAATAATCAATACCCATTTACAACATACCACATTAATATTATATGTGCTAGATTGAGAGAATGGAATAAGATGAAATTCTCAATTTTCATTAAAATATCTATAAACTGATCTAGTATGTTAGCAAATTAAATACTAAATGAATCATTAATATTAGGCTTTGCAAAAAAGCAAGTTAAGGCAACTCACAACACATGTAAGCTATTTTCATACAAACAAACTCAAAAAAATTAGATAAAATTTTATATAAATAAAACTAAATCTCATTATCCACTCTCATCAGGTTCTAAGAATGTGCATACATATCACAAACATAGCTTAGATGAAAAAAAAACTAGTATGATCCTCTAAGCACCTTGGTGATGATGTATGCTATCTACTCACTAGTATACATGTAGATAATAGTTATAGAATCATCTTAGATTTTATCGCATATAAAATGATGATCAATCTAAAAATTTTTCAGCCACTTTTAAATATTAGTTTGACAAAAAAGAATCAAATAACAAAAGGATTCAAATCAAGAATATAATCATAAATGACTTTTAGTATATAGTATAAACAAGTTCTAATCGTGGATTCACTGAAACTTCTGTGAACCCTTATTTCATTATATATGTATTTATTTGAGTATACCATGCATGAGGTGTATGCTTCAGCCCATACAAGGCTTTATTGAGTCTGTACACATAATGTTATTGTCCATTTACTATAAAACCAGAAGGTTGTTAGAAATAAATTTTCTCCTCCATTTCTCCATTCAAAAATATAGATTTGATATCTAGTTGATATGGTGGCTATCCTTTTTGAGAAGCTAATACAATCACTAGTCTGATAGTCTCAAGTCTAACCACTAGAACAAGATTTTAAAAAAGATTTGATCCAGCTAATTGAGAGGACTTGTTGCTACATGTCTACTCACTAGAGTAACATTTCAAAAAAAAAATTGATCCAGCTTATTGAGAGAACATTTAGCTACCCAATTAGCCTTGTAATTGGGTTTAATACTATCAATTAGGCTTTTAATCTGATTATCCATTTTACTCCCATAATATATCTATTCTCTAGTTTTTCAACTAAGGTCCTGACCTTCCATTTCTTTGAATTACTTCTATCTCTTTTTTTATTGCACTTACTATTCAAGATTTTGTACAACCTATTCAAAACTTTGAGGCTCTATAATAGTGAAATTATATATCTCATATGTTTCTTATATTTTTTAATATTAATTACTCTGATATGAGAATGAGTAGAAGAAAAGTGAGGTTCATTAAAAGAGGCATAGTTGGTTTTTCAAAATAGGGTTACATACCTTAAAACTTTTGTAATTATAGAACTATAAGAAGCCACTTCTTCTATTTGAATTTGATTTGAATTAATCAACAATGAAGTAGATAAATGAGAGTGAACCTTCTAACTTGAGTCTTGTTCAAATAGAACATCTCTATTTACATGAAATTTATTGTCTTCTAGGTTGTTTAGCATGTACCCAATCCAATTGAAGACTATATCCCTCAATGATACATTTCTAGCTTACTATGTCTAGTTTATTTTTTTTATGCTTTGATATTTGAGAGTAAAATAAATACTATCAAGTGATAATCAAGTGCCTTTTTTTTCATTGTAGACATAAATTGGAGTGATATTTTTTATGTTTGAGGTTGGGATTTATTTAACAAATAAATAGTAGTATTGATTGCTTTGGCCAAGAAAACTTTTGGAATATTCTTCTCTAAAATCATGGAGAACCATTTCCACAATAACTTGATTCTTCCTCTTCACCACATCATTATGTAGAGGAGTGTATGGAGTTGTGAATTATCTTTGAATGTCTTTTCTTCCTATTTAGTAATGAAATATTTTGAGAGGAATTATTTCCCTCTATCACTTCTAAGAAGTTTTATGATCTTTCCAAATTGTCTTTTAATAAGATTCAAAAACTTCTTAAATATTGGGAAGGCTTTAAATTTGCACTTAATAAAGTAAACTCATATCATTCTAGAATAATTATTTACAAACAACATGAAGTAATTATTATTTACTCATGATGTTACAAATTTTGGTCCACATATATTTGAGTGAACCAAGTCATTTATAGTGGTGGACCTCCAGGACAACCCATTTGGAAAGGACTAGCTAGTAATTTTTCCTTTAGCACATCCTCCACATATTTGATTGGGTACTTCAATAATAGAGGGAAATATATACAAAACTTTACTTTGATAGAGAATCTTCAAGTTTTTATAATTCAAGTGGCCATACCTTCTATGCCACAAGTTAGACTTATCTTCTTGCAACTTCATTGCAAAATTAACTTCAAAATTTATATTGAAAAGTAAGCTTCTATTCATTGATATCTCCACTTTCCACAATACCATTTTTGACTTCTTTTCATATATAGTGCAATTTTCCTTTTCAAATATCAACTTGTATCCCTTCTAAATCAATTGACCTACACTTGGTAGGTTTTGATCCATCTCTCAAACTAGATGTACCTCTTCGATGTGTTTTTTTATAGCAGAAGTTTGTACCCTGATGTTACCTTTCTCATCAATAGATATAAGATATATATTTATCATCATGATGTGTGGAAGTCTACAAAAAGAAGTTTGTCTTCAGTCATGTTATTGGCACATCCACTTTTCATATACAACACACTATAGTTATATTTGCTAGAACTGATAGTGACATAGAACAAGTTTTCTTCATTAGATTTTTCTTCAACATAGGCATCTTGTCGGGGATCCTTGAAAATGTAATCTCTTGATAGATACCCTAACTTCTTACAATTGAAGCATTAAAGTTTTGACTTATACCAATAATCTTTCTCACCACGATTATTATTCTTACATGTATTACATGTGTAAGAAGAAAAAATATTTTTTTTTTTGATGGTGGTATGATTTTAGTGGTTCTCTCTTTTTTTCTTTATATATGACCTCCAAGTTTAATCTTTTTGGAAGATCTCCAATTATTTTGTTTGAAATTTTCTCTAGTCTATGCAACTTTTAAATTAATGTGAAATTTTGTTTGAAAGGCAACTTCAACTTAGCTTTCATGTAGTCTCAGTAATCTTTGTTCATAAGACTTCAATGAGCTTAAAAGTACTTTCTTGCTGAGTTAAGATAGATCCTTGGCTTCCACAATTACAACAACAATGAGATCATACTTATTAGTAAGATTAATAAGCAATTTTTCTATCATTCTCTTCTTAGCAACTTTTTTCACCAAACATCTTTAACTGGTTGATTATCTTTATAAACTTTGAAGAGGAATCACTTAGTAAATTAGAATCCTTCATATTTTCAATATCTCTTCTAAGAGATTGAATATTTACTATTCGAACTATTTTATCTTCATAGAAAATTTTTTATAGCAAATCTCATGCCTCATTAGTTCTAACTAAACTCATTATCATTGGAAAGATGTTAATTACTCCATGCTGGATAAACATGAGAGATTAACATCAATTTTCTTCAGTTCTTTTTCACTGATTTTTTTTATATTCTCTAATGATGATAGATCATGTACTTCATTAAACCAATCTTTGACCAACTTTCAGACATGTCATGACATAAAAAAGTAGTTTTCATATTCACACTTCATAAGTCATTGTTTTCTCCCTAAAAAAGTGAAATTGAGACATAACTAAGACTTGTACTAAAAAAATTTGAGGAACTTTGTTTCTTGGATTCTAGATCTAAGGTTTTTGATTTTGAAATTTGGGAATCTAGGTCATTGTTTATTGGGCAGATTTTAATTTACACAAGATATGAATCCTATCTTTTAGATCTTGGAGACCTATATTAAATATGAAGACTTATTCATTATTTGAACTGAGATCTAAAAGATCAATTAACACTTCTAAGAGTAAAGTATCATAAACTGTGAATGTTTCATAGAAGATGGATAAGATGAAGATGACAAAAAGAAAAATACTCTTGGGTTTTTGGATCAATGATCTAATACAAGATGTTGAGGTTACATTGTAATCAAGAAGTTTATAGAGAGGTTTTTCTTTTTGGGAAGAAGATGTGCAATGAAATAATGAAAAGAAAGAGATTACACCAAATGAAAAGATACACACATTATCTAAATATGCACATGGTTTTGTCAGATCGTATTTGAATTCAATCTTCCAAAAATAAGCAAAAAATAAAAAAATAAAAAAATAAAAAAATAAAAAAATAAAAAAATAAAAAAATAAAAAAATAAAAAAATAAAAAAAATAAAAAAATAAAAAAATAAAATAAAAAATAAAAAAATAAAAAATTAAAAAATAAAAAATAAAAAAATAAAAAAATAAAAAATAAAAAAATAATAAAATAAAAAAATAATAAAATAATAAAAATAATAAAATAATAAAATAAAAAATAAAAAAATAAAAAAATAATAAAATAATAAAATAAAAAATAAAAAATAATAAAATATAAATAAAAAAATAAAAAATAAAAAATAAAAAATAAAAAATAAAAAAATAATAAAATAAAAAATAAAAAATAAAAAAATAAAAAATAAAAAAATAAAAAATAAAAAAATAAAAAATAAAAAAATAAAAAATAAAAAAATAAAAAATAAAAAAATAAAAAATAAAAAAATAAAAAAATAAAAAATAAACAAATAAACAAATAAAAAATAAAAAATAAAAAAATAAAAAAATAAACAAATAAAAAAATAAAAAAATAAAAAAATAAAAAAATAAACAAATAAAAAAATAAACAAATAAAAAAATAAAAAAATAAACAAATAAAAAAATAAAAAAATAAAAAAAATAAAAAAATAAAAAATACAAAAATACAAAAATAAAAAAATACAAAAATACAAAAATAAAAAAATACAAAAATACAAAAATACAAAAATACAAAAATACAAAAATATAAAAAAATAAAAAAATAAAAAAATAAAAAAATAAAAAAATGATTCATTATCATGCATCCACACATGAGCAGGTCCAACAATATTCATTTAAATAAAGAAAGATATTACATTAATCATAACTTATTGATCAAAACTAGGTTGATGAAGTCTATATGACTACAATGTTATTGGAGACCAAGAAGATGATATCATTTCATTAACAAAGAATGTTATAACAAAATAAAATAAAAATTAGGTGTTTACAAGCTTATAAAGGCAACATCACTTTCAATCATTTTTTTTTCATTTGAACTTTTTAAAATTTTTAAATTATTAATCATGGCACATAATAAATGATAAAAATACCAATGTGCATTCTTTTTTTTTTTGAAAATTAATTTTTGAAAATTCATTTAAGCTTTTAAAAATTAACTTGTAAAGTTAAATTACATATTTAAAAATTATGTCCATTTAAATGTGTTCTAAATATTTTTTTCATTTCATTAAAAAATGAGATGGATTTTTTAGACTCTGTTTGTCTCTCTCGTTGAAGAATTAGAGAGGCTTATTATCATCTAAAGAATATGTTGTTACATTGAAATGGAAAATTATCCTCCAACCCTAAGTTTAATTGTATACATAAATAAAATCTTAATTTGATTGATGTATGAGCCTTTTTAAATTATTCAAATTGTGACATTCCATTAAGACGTGAATAATGTTGAAATAAACAAGAAAAGAGGACATCTCTAAAGATTCAAATAATTGTCACCTTAAACATAACAAGGGAATCTTCACCCACTAGGAACTACTCCTTGAGAAATAATTAGCATAATCTTCATACTTCTAAGTAGATTTGATAAAAAGTATGAAATTCCACCTCATCCATGGTTTGAACTTGGTGATAAGAGGGAGTATGTGTCTGACATGATACAATCTAGAATACCTACTTCATACATATGACATCTAAACTATTTTTTTAGGATAATTGAATCAACACTACATAGTTTGGAATAACTACTTTGATTTCTAGATATATAAACTACTTTGTATGAGAAAACTTTATCTAATACTATAATGTATAAAATAACCATTATTGATATCTAACATTCTTCAAACTCAGCCATTGGTTATGAATGCTAGTGATAATTGTACCTAACAAAGTTCCAATCACTAACTAAATATTTTGCCTAGTTCCTGCAATACAACCAAATCACACATGCCCATATTATGTAATAACATGTTTAGATAATCTGATATACACCTAACCAATTAGTTCAAGAATTAAATTAAAAATAACAACCGATTATTTGATCAAGGTAGAAGATATATTTAAGTTACCAAGCCACTTATGATCAGTTAAATAAAAATAACACCAAGAAAATTTTCTTATTTAAAGAGACATGCATATAGTCATCTAAATAAAGTTGAATACAACCAAATGAATTGTATACGACCTAAAAAAAATACTTATAAACCTTTATGAAATACCTAATAAGATACTAACAAAGGTTTTATGGCCAACCTAGCAAAAGACATACAAAGACACTATAACTCACCAAACAAGATGCTTATTCATAGAAAAACAAGGTTCAAAACTTATCAAATACAAAACATTATCACATAGTTAAAATGTTGACATAATATCCACAAAATTATAAAATTTTAGAAAGAGATAATCATATTTCAATATAAAATTCTAGGGAACAACTAGATCCATGCCAACTAGAGCATACCCTTTACTTCGCATGATGTTTCCATATTGTTTAGATCAATCTCACTACCTATTGAGTCAGCTTCATTGTCTACACATTATCAATATCTCTAGCTAAGAGCACAATAGGTTAGGAAAGCATTTGAGGAGCAGTAGCACCATGAACTCAGAGAAAAAGATATATTCTAAACTATCATTATAATTTTTTTTCATGACTAGCACTCTCACTTGTAAGACTGGTCATTCTCATGCCATAACTAACTCCATAAAAGTTAAAAAAAATTAAATCTATACGGCTCATAGTCTTTTCAACCTTCTCATAGACATTTTATACACTTACATTAGTATCTTCAACATTGGCAACAATTTCATCAATGGCTTAGGATTTTGCATGATAAACATCTTGCTCCTATAAAAAAAGTAGTCACTGAGATTGCACCTTTAAAGACCATCAATTCATTGAAGCCCCTACTTTTTTCTTCTAAGGAGAACTCTAGCTTCCCATATTTAGATGTATGTTTAGCATACACCCGAATAATATCAACCTCATTCAATTGAGCAATGTATTCCTTGTAGAGGCATCACACATTACAAATGATAATAATTTCCTATATAATATCAATTGGAAGTTAAAGACCACCAAAATTATAAGAAAAATGTAAAATATTAAAATTATAGTTGTAAAATCAATGGTCTCCTCAAAGCTTTCATTTCACATAACATTTCATGTTCCAACACTCAAAAGTTAGATTTCATAAAAAGAAATGAGGGTAACTATAATGGGTATCCTTCATCCATTTCTTGAACTTCCTCTATCTTAAACACTTCTTGGATTTCATTCTTTGAGAAAATAATCATTAACACATATGCATTTGAGATCAAAGTTGGTAGTGCATACCTCTCTAACATATTGTTGTAGACCACCATTTGACATTGAGCACTCTTGGCTGTCTCCTCTTCTAATTCATGAGAAACATTTTTAGTAGAACTTTTTTTTATTGGATGAACTTCATCCATCTCTATTGTTTTCAAGGTATCTCAGAGGAAATAAGTAGCACTAGTGACACCTCCTCAATACTAGGAAATAAAAAATCTTTCTCATATTTTTTGATAGCTAAAATGATAACAAAGAATCAAGACTCTTCTCATGCTTCAACCACACTTTTGTATATCTATGCATAGAAACCTAATGTCATCAATGATGTGTTATTTTTCCTCTTAGTTGAACATTTGATCAATTTAGAAGAATTAAACATTATAACACTCACTCTAACCAAGACATCTCAATATATATGATACTAAGTAAATATTCTAAAAAACTTCTTACCATGATCTACCAAGACTATAATAATTGGAGTATGTATGGTTTTAATAATGGAGGAGGTTGGGTCACAACTATGTCATGGTTCCTCCTCATAAGTAAGAGATGATATATTCTCTCACCCTTACTAATATATCATAGTCAACAAAAATTATTCAACTCAGTTCTATGTAAACACAAAATTAGATTGCCTCATTTGCTTTTGTCTAAAAAAAAGCAAAAAAGAGTAATAACAAAACTGAATCCAACACAAAAAATATGAAGTTCTGAGACATATTTATACTCCTGTCAGAGCATTGCATTGCACCTTAAATGAAAGCTTGACTGTTCATTGAATGTTATTCCAATATTGTGTGATCAAGATGAATCTTTTTCCCTATATATTCGGATAATTAAAGAGACTCATTATCACTTAAAGATCGTGTCTTTACATTCACATGAATAGTTAACTTTCATTCACAAATATTGTATCAACATGTAAAAACTCTTCTAGGGTGATGTCGAGATCTTATAAATTATTTAAAACACCATATCATATCAATACATGATTAATATTATGCTGAACAAGAAAAAAGTGACATTTCCAAAAAAAATCACAATGATTTCACCCAAGAGGTGTAACATAAATCATAAACCGACTGGTATTTGAAAAAAAAAAACACAATCTACCTATTTTCTATAAATTTGCCTCATCCAAGGCTTTCACTTGGTGGCTAAGAGGGAGTTCTAACCTTGAAAACTTTTTTCTATGGGTTAGAAGACTAGTAAGGCTACTTCTTACCATCATGCTAAGGCAAACTTTTAAAATCTTAATAAAGTAAATAATGTATACTAAGAAAGAACCCATCTGGAGCAAAAAAAAACTTCAAAATACAGCCTAGAAACTCCTAGAAATGAATCACAACACACTAAAGAATTATATACAAAGTTTGTTCTAATTTTGATCTCGAAATAAATGCATCAATAGTTTAATAAATTTCCTCCTTGTACTTAATAAAAAAAGCATATCTTTTTTTTTCATCCATTTAGATTAGTTACATGGAACCCTAACTAGCCATAGAGAAAAATATAGGCATTCTCTAGCAATGCTTTTCCTACATAGATAAGAATGAAAAATACAAAAATTTACATAATCTAAAACATTATGAACAACAACATTCAAAAAAAAATTAATATTTGACATTTTTAAAAAAAGTATTATTTAGATGTTAATGAACAAATATTCATGCTAAAAAGTAAAAATGATATTATAGTTTTCGCTTTCCATTTATAAGAGCCTTGAAAGAAAAGAGTGAGAGTGTGATCTTCTATTCTAACCTAATTTTACCACACTATTTTTGGTAGAAGGAAAATTAATATGTGAGAGAAATATTATGAAAGAGTACAAAGGTCTCAAGCATTCAAGCAATTAGAGAATTACAGTTCAAAGATACATCAAACCAAATTATTATGTTGCAACAAGGGTGCAAGATGGTAAGCATAAACATGGGGTAGGTGGAACATACATGCCTTATGATGGCTTGTATGAGAAGATTACTTGAATGAGTTTATTTAAAATCAGCAAGGAAAGAGAGAGGAATGAGGTTATTATAGCCAAAAAAAAATTAGAACAAAATGTTGCTAGGTCAAATTTTGAGTTTAGGGTAGAAGGATAAAAAATGTTGAAATTAAATAACCTCATTTATAAAGAGTTTATAGAAAAGCTCATACGAGCATCTATAACTTTCCATTTTTTGTTACAAAAGAAACCTCATACCAGTCTAAGCTAATATAGGTGTGAAAAGCAAAACATGAAGAAAGAAATTAAATAATAATATTTATATGAGAATCATGACATATGAATATATGCATAAGGCTATAACTTAAAAAAGAAATATACCTAAATAAAAAAGTATAGAGAACATAGAACTTCACGAGTAGTGTTTCCACATTTTTTTCCAACGGTATACATGTGCGAATATGAAAGTAAACAAAATATAAATTGTTTTATTAAAAAAGAAAATCTACTAGTAAATCTTTAGCACTCCATTAATCTATAATTATTAATAGACATGCAATGCAAGCTAATTTTTCTCAAAACTACACATAAGTTTAATATGTTTTAAATTAAAAAGTTGTTTATTATTAATATTTTAGTCTTAAATTTCTACATGAAAGAATAGAAGAAATAATTAAGAAGTATATTTCCTTGTTATTTGTGGATTAATTTTGAATGAAAATGTAAATGACATTAGAATTGGACATGAAATAAAAATAATCAAGGAACCTTAGCAAGATCAAATGTTGGTAACATATGTGATAAATGAAAAAAATAAAAAGACTCAAAACAGTAACCATAAAGCAAGAAGTAAATAAAGTTGAAGCGATAATTTTTATTCCTTTTACGACTTTATTTCTGAAAATGAAATAAAAGAAATATGTGTTTTTACCGAAATGAAAATAGATAGATTTAAATTGAAATAATAATACACGTCCTAGATTGCTTTATAGAGATTGATTATTGATATGACTCAAAGTCAAAATATGCCACGTCACTAATGATGAAAAGGATTTTGGGGGGAAAATTTGAAAGTGTACAGATTAATTTCAAAAGGAAAGCATGAATTTATCATGAATCTTGATGTTTTTATGGTATTTGAAAAAGAATAGACTTATTGAGTTATAAACTTCTTATATACTTGTTTGTAGGTACATATTAGGCAACCAATAAAAATAGAAAAGCACCAAGGACAAATATGCAACTGGATCATTATGCTTTATAATAGATTTGTTTTGGTCATGTTTTGTTTCATAGATATGTGCATGTATTTTGAAGATGCTATGTAAGGTTTTTTTATCCTAGAAGTCGTATATTGGTCTCTAGATTAATTTTAATTTCATATGAGGTTGCATTATAATGGAGACTTAAAATATTTTCCAATCATTTATGCGTTATAGAACAAACACTTCAAAATATAATAGTTATGAATGTGAAATTTTAAGCCAATGTTTCTATGATCTAGGCAAAATTGGTCTTATATCTACTTATGTTCCTCCTTTCATAATATGCTACTAGGGTTAGAAGATTCTAGTAAAATTTGGTGGAATAAAAATAGATCTCCTGAATGTTATAATGTACATGTTTTCATGTAGTAATTTATTATGATAAGGAGTAATGATTGTTGGAAAATTGTCCAACATATGGCCCTTGTATTGTATGAATTACTCATCTTGAAAAGTTTAAATTTTGATTATTTATATTTATTCGGATATGGTGGAATATCAAAGATTATATCTAAGAGAAATTTTTAGTTTCAGTACTTCTAATGTAAAAATTCATTTCCTAGTGGAGGATCATTGTTATTGCGAAGCGTTTTTAGATCTTATTCTAATAGCTAATGCCTTGTGGTATAGATATTTTAATTGAAATTTCCTTACTATAATTAAATAGATTGAAAGAGAAAAATGGTTATGGAGAACTATATGAAAAACTTCCTTAAACTCCAGATAACATTGTTGGATTAGATATAAGGACTTGAAAATAAATCTCTCGATGAGATGTATGACTTGAGAATGAATGTTATGTAATATGTTGGGATTGTGATAACTAGTTTGGAGAAGTAGATCATCAAGGGCGATGGATGACTACTTGGACAAGATGTGACTTAGATAAAAATAGAATTTTTTCAAACTTTTAGGATGCTTCAACTTTTAGGATGAATTGGATGGGGCATTTTGGGAAAGCATGTTGGCATCCATAGCCTAGTCGAGATCTAGAAATATGGAGCAACACTAATCCCATAAAGGAGAATCCAAGCGAGATTATTTTCGACCCAAATAGTGTCTAGGTTATCCTAGTTGGTCCAGACTAATTTTTTTCCTAGACAATTTTTCCTAAAATAAAAATATTTATTTATTTCTTTAATTAAAAAGTAATTAGAGCACTTTTATACTATGATTTCTCCATAACACTTGATAATAAGAAATAATAAAATGGAAAAAACATACTAGATAGAAAAAAAATTAAAATGAAATTCTAAATAAAATATTCATCATCAAATACAATTTATGAGTCTTCAGATCTAAGATCAATATAGTATCTCAGATGTTCTTCATTCTGTATAATATGTTGTAGTCATTTGTCAACATGGACATAATCTCTAAGACAAAATGAACTTCATTATGGTACTTGTCTTCAACCATTTTTTCTGTTTAGTTTTTTCTTTACAATACAAATGCCACTTCTGAAGAAACAAAATTAATGGAAATAGCCAGCATATCTTATGCTAGTTGTGACATTGCTAAAAATCTTAATTGATGAACTTCTTTGATAAGGAAGAAAAAAGGTGGGGAGGTAGAACTTATTTGATAAGTCTAGAAAATGATTACCAAAGATAACCCATCTTTCCAAATGATACAATGTTTCTTAAATAATAAAATAAAACTTATATTAGAGCAGCTTGAACACTAATGAAACTTCATAACAATTAAATAAAAAAAAATTGTAATGTTACAATAATAATAGAAGGTTTATAACAATTATTTTCCCTTAGAATGAAGTGAGAAAATTAGTGGTGGAATAAATATAAATCTTTCTATGTTGCATCCATCCTTTGAGAATGAATTGGACAAATGAACTAAGGCTTGAGTCTTGAAAGAATAATCATGCTTGACTATATGTTGATCTTAAATTATAATTGGTTCAAATAAGACTTGGCCATCATCATTAACTGGTGATAGATTTGGTTTCACAACTATCTGGTAGTCAATTTTTTTAATTTAGTTTTATACATGAAAAACATGATGAATTTTGTTTGGAGGCAATGCCAATTAATAAGTAACCATTCCATCATAAGTAATAATTAGAAAAGATTCATATAATCAGGAAGAAAGTTTCTTATTCTTGTGGAAGGATACAAAAGATTGCCAGTATGGCTGGAGGTGGAGATACACCATGTCCCCTACCTCGAAGGATCATTTGGAATGATGTGGGTAAGCTTGTGACTTCACACAATATTGAGCTTTCTCTAATTTTTTTCCGTTTAGGGCCCTCAATATACCATTGTAGTCTTTCAACTCTTGGTCAATGGCTACCACATTAGAGCCACTAGAAGTATATTGTGGAAAGAAAGGAGGAGAATGCCAATATATGATTTCATATGGAGCAAGTTTAACAGCTTCGTAGAAGGAAGTATTGAATCACCATCTTGCAAAGGCGAGCCATAGCAACTTTATTTTTTGGGTGATAAACCATAATGCAACGAAGATAAATTTTCCAAACAATGATTAACAACATCTTTCTATCCATTTGACTGAGAGTGATGAGTTCATGTATAGCCTTCAATTCAAAAAGAATATTCTAAAAAGTACTTGTGATGATCGGATAAAGATGTCTTAATGTTATAAAGTGATTTTGGTTACTAAGCCAATCAATCATTATAAAAATACATCTTTCCCTCTCAAACAAGGAAACCCTCATGTCGATAGAAATGTCACTCCAATTTCTAGAATAGATTAGTAGAGGTTGAATCGAGCATAGGAGAAGTAGCATTTTCAGATTTTTTGTGTTAACATACATTACATTCTACAACATAGTATTGGATATTTTGTTTTAACAATGACAATAGAAGTAGAACTCATGCTTGAATTGGTAATAACTATTCTAAACCTCAAAATGTTCTCAAAATGCTTGAATTGGTAATAATAGTATTGGACTATTATGATGTTATCATAAGGGTGAGGTACATAGTTGTTCCAAGGACAAGACAACCCTCAACCCTAAGTTGTTCAACTAGTTATGCTTAAGCTTAATCATGTTTGCATTGGGGATCGAATTTAAGTGTATCAATTAGTACCTTAAATCATGATTCTTGCTACCCTTCCTCCATTAATGCCTCCATCCTTATATAAATGGGATTTTAAAAGTTATTAATTGGACTCAAATGTGTGAGTTATTGATGGAATTTTCAAAAATATGAGAGAGTGCATTGGCTATCATATTTTCATTGCCACTATGTTTAGGAAACTTTATAGTCACGATCTTAAATTTAGATACAAAATATTGTTGTATGGGAGCATAATTCTTTGTTTCAACATATATTTAAAGCTTAGATGATTTGTCTAAATTTTGAAATGATGTAAAAAAAAAAGAAGAGTCACTTTTTGACTAAAAAAAATTAACCATCATTCTTTCTCATATTTTAACATATCAAGGCTCTTGCAAGATAATATATGGACTACCAAAGGCTATTAGGCATATTCTTGCATTAGGACAACTCCAAGTTCCACACTGAATATGTCACATTTAAAGACAAATTCATTTGAAAAATATAGTAAGATGAGAAATGATGTAGATATCATATCTTACTTTAAGAAATTAAATCTAACATCATTTCTAGGGTCCATTTGAATTAATCTTTCATAATAACATAATAAGAGGTTGAAAAATTTTTCATAATCTCAATTAACCTAGTGCATAAGAATTGGGGCGGGGGCTGCCTGTATGTTAGGTATTTCTATCAATAATAACATAATAATAATACCATACAGAGTGTATAAGACTTCTATATAGCACAGAATCAAATAAAGATTTTTTTCACTCTGCCCCCAATCCCCCTTACCAACCCCTGGATTGATGCATACAACAAACTTTCATATTAATCAATCATCTTAATAATGATCGTGATAAAATATATTTAACTTTAAATTTCTTATGAGGTCCAATACATAAATGATGATTTAAGCACATCTGATCTAATAAAGATTAGTTAATATCTTAACAATCTTATCATCAAACTCAATCAATAATAAAATACAAAATAAAAAATCAAACAAATGACAACCAACAATAGATATCAATAAAAACTTTAAAACATAGTAAAAATACATGTCGCCAAACATATTTGGGCATCATTGGATTTTATAATAAAATATTAAATTAAATAAAATACACAATCTCAACAATATGATACCTACCCACAAAAATAGCAATTAACAAAAATTAAACATTATCAAAAAAAAAAAAAAAAATCAGCAACCATATTCTTATGTAATTGAATTTCATTGAAAATAATCAATCAACAAATACTATAAAAAAATCAAAATTTATTGAGCTAAAATAACATCAAATATCATCATTTGTATTTGAAAGTACCATAAGCATACATAAATATTATCAAATTTAATAAATTTCATCTAATACTAAAAAACCAATCATTATCAACAATGAACAAATCAAGATAAAATTAAAATATTATTGGATCCAAACATTAAGTTACTAATATTGAATTTGAAACAAATGAACCACCAACTGTGTGATAGTCCAATCAGAAAAAGGGAACGAACACTCTAATACAAGGAACATGAGTTTGATCACCAAGTATCTATCGCATATGTTTTCCCATGGTACTTGTTAGATTATCCATCATGCAATTAGAACAGGAGCCTTACTAGCTCTAAACCTGAGACAATTTGGGTTCGATTTGGAAGGAGGGTGGGAAGGACAAAAAAAAAACAATTGGTGAACAAAGAATAAATAAAAAACAATTGGTGAACAAAGTACAAATAAAAAACAATTATTTTCATACTGAGAAAAATAGCAAATCTAGTCAAGAGAGAGAGAGTTACACTCAGAGAGAGAGAGAGAGAGACTCAAGCAATTAAGGTTTGAAATTCAATTTCTTGCATTTCACAAGACATTTATTCTAAAAAGATAAAAGTAAATAAAACAATCTACAAAACATTACTTCAAACAAAAGGCATATTTTTGGTAGGATTCTCTTTGGAAAATCAAAATTTTGTACAATCGTTTAGCTTCTGCTTATAAAAATGACAACAATCTCATGCAAAGCCCAAAGTTGGCACATGCCTCTTAAATGGCTAAGATACAAAATTTGAATCAACAAAACATTATGGCACAAATCCACAGTGAATGAGAATGATCCTTATTTTTCCACATCTTCAATTGCAATGGATTCTTCTTCAGTTTCACTTCCCAATTTGATAATGTCTTCAACAAGAATCTTCCCATCTATGGCATTAAAATGAAGAGCAAAATCAGAGATGGCCATCCTACCAAAGTGAACAAAAAATTTACGAACCTTTGTCTTTGGAAAGGTTGCCAATGAGTTTTTTGATACCATCCTTGTCCAATGTACTCTTCAAGCAGGCAGCGGCTGCCGCTACCTCTTCGGGGGTCACTTTCCCATCAAGATCTCTGCAACATTATAAACACAATTAATATGTTAATACTATTCTAACACCTCTAAGTGTGGGCACGAGTTTGATCCTCATAGGTTACACCTCTAAGAGTGGGGATAGAGATAACAACCAACAACAATATATGCTGAGGAAAGAACTGTTAGCTTATAACAATCAAGATTAAAGAATATTGTTCAAAATTATTTTTATTTTTTGTTTTTTATTTTTAATTTTTTACATTGTTCAAAATTATTATCATAATCAGCAAAATATAGTATTGACACTAACAGCATGTTAGTTGGATTGGTTGGATGTGCAACTCACAACCTTTGTGTTGTGAGTTCAATTCTCACCATCTACCCTCTATGATTGAGACAGAGTTGTTTGCCTTTCTCTGGGGCCCATATGGTTAGCCCACTACCCAATTGGTTCAGGGGTCCCAC
The DNA here is from genome assembly GCA_029783825.1 of Sapria himalayana. Lineage (NCBI taxonomy): Eukaryota > Viridiplantae > Streptophyta > Magnoliopsida > Malpighiales > Rafflesiaceae > Sapria > Sapria himalayana. Next base: position 2,817,689 of record JAREIK010001073.1, on the reverse strand, counting down.
CTGGCAACACGCACACAGACATATATTCTTGATATGATCAAGATTCACCACATTAATTTTATTTTTCTAAACAAAATAATTCTTGAATAATTTATGATACAAATCCAATTCAAACAATCTCAACTAACATAGAATAGAAACTTATGAATGGTGGTGGAAATAATTATCATCACAATCAAAGCACATTCACGAAACCTAATTCATACTTCGTTTAAAGGCAGTAAGTATTAGATTCGAAAATTATCATACACGGTATCTCTTATTTTCAGAGACAAGATTGTCAAAATATTAATATCATTCAGACCTCACACTAAGCAAGAGTCTTGAGTACTAGGTATAATATTCATCTTCATCAAATAAGTTCTAATTCTCTAATCAATATAGTATTTTTGTAAACACGTATCATTCTAAATCAAACAAATAAAATATAAGAAAAAAAAATCACAAATAAAAATGTTATAATTTATAAATTTATTATTATTATTATTTACTATATTATTTTTTTGATGAGAGTACCAATTTCTGGACTACTTCAATCAGAATCCTCCACTATACAAGGATATTATTTATACGTTGATTTTATTAAGTATTATTCATTATTATATTATTTCTCATTATGATCATAAATTATAACAAAAACAAAAAACAAATTATTCACGAAGAAGCACCTATCTAGAAGGCACCAATGGTCACCAATTTTGGCATCGACATCATCAATTTCTTTCTCAAGATTTTGAAGCAAGGCATCAACCTGAAGCATGATGAATAATATCAAGAGCACTAATAAATACTAAAGATTGAACATGCAAAGAATTTAGGATGATTAGAGAGAATATGAGACTAACCTTCTCTATGAGGGCCGAAGAAACCTCATCACCTTCATTTACTTTAGAAACACGACCACTAACCTCTCTAGCAACTTTATATGCCTCTAGGGCCTCTCTTTCTCCTCCGTTGCTCTCTTTATCTACCATTCTATTGTATAACTCTATCTAAAAATGTAAAAACTAGCAGCTTACCATTCTATTTGGTTAAGTTAAGTTGTTAAATACTCAAGTTATGCACAAATTTGAAATTTAGCTAAACTTGTTGTAAACAAATATGAACAGTAATTTTGATACCATTGATTTTTTTTAAAAAAAATTAAATATAAATGATTTTTTTGAATATGTTAATTTATTTTTACATTTTTATCAGGAAAAAAAAAAACAGATATTCATCCCTAGCTTGTTAAAAATATTCCAACTCTACCAACATCACCATAACGCAATTTGATCAGGATAAAAAACCAATATTTTGCAAATACCCTAGGTGAAAAACTTCAATTTTTTTTTAATAATCTTTAAATATTTCTAATCAAAATATTCAATATGAAACAAATGTATACATTATACATGCATGCATGCATACATACATACGTATACTTATACATACACAGACAACTAAGATTTAAAATACCTCCTTATTGACCAAGTTCAAGAACTCTTCCCGTTCATGACTTACGGACTGCATAAAATTATCAGATCAGAGAGAAAATAATATTGAACAGATAAATGACTCCAAATAGTTGGGAAAGGACTTAATTTGTTTTGCCACCCCTAAAACCCACCAAATATTATCCCTCGGCCCTCATATAATGGCCTTGGGGCCCTAGGATCAGAATAGGTAAGGCCCTCATTTCAAAAGCATAAGTAGAGCGATTGATAAAAACACCTTGGAAAAACATATCAGTAATTCCAAAGGATCAAACAGGTGTCTCAAGGGTTGAGAAGTCTTGCTCCTTTACCAATCGGACTACTATACTATTAGTGGGATAAAGCTTGATTGATGATAATGATGATGATCGACTACAAAATCTAAAGTAAAACAAGGTATGATTTACATTCTTACCGAGGCTGAAGCAAGAACAGCGAGGGCACGGCTGAGTTCACATAGTTGGTCATCTTTCTCGAAAGTTCTTGCTCTAGGCAGGAATTTTTGTTCTTTCTTGACAGTTGGGGTTGTGGTCATCTCTTTCAGTGCAATATCCTCTTCACTAATTTTAGAATCTTTTGCCTTGACAAATTCTTCTTCTACTTCATCTTCTTCTTCTTCCTATGAGTTAGTAATTTAAATCCCACTAGAAAATATTGTGATGAATTTGATGAGAGATTAAAATTTATGAAAAACAAATAGAAAAAAAAAGTATACCTTGATCAATTCTTCTTGCATCTCAAGATACTCTAGTTTCCTTCTCCTTTCTGATATGTAATCATCAGACGGCAAGGTTGTGACACCAACAGTATCCACAACAGTGTCTGGGAGAGAAGATAGTGTGGCTCGAACTGCTTCCTCTGGCTTTAATTTTCCAAGCACCGTAAATGTCCTGAATGACATTGTTAGAAATGAAAGAACTTAAAAATCATAGATTTTTCTTCATAAAGGATTTAATATAAAATATAAGCACACTATACTGAAAGGATATGATGTGAGAACTCATTGTTATGAGTACTCATGTATATCATGTAAATATGTATAAAAATATCAAACATAATCAAAATAATCAATACCCATTGACAACATGGCACATTAATATTAGAAAATTAAATATCTATAAATTGAAACTCTCAAATTTCATTAAAATATCTATAAATTGATCTCGTGTGTTGGCAAATAAAATACTAAAGAATCAATAATAATAAGGTTTGCAGAAAAACAAGATGAGAGATAGAATAAGAGAGAGATAGAAAAGAAAATTAATATTACCTTTCCATTAATTTTAAAAATAATAATATAATACATATGCTCAAGTTAAGACGACTCGCATCACATGTCAAGTATTCTCATACAAACAAAATCATAAAAAATAAGATAAAATTCTACATAAATAACTCTAAATCTCATTATCTACTCCGATCGAGTTGAAGAAATGTGCATATATATCACAAACATGTAGCTTAGATGCGTCTCTTGACTGATAAGCTTAGCTCCACTCAAAAATAACCAATTTAGTGAAGCTCATAAATAATAAAATTCAAAATATTTTATTCTCTTTCTACTCAATCAAAAAATCATGGTTTATAACTTATTTTTCTAATAGACGAAATTATCTTGAATAAAAAACTACAAATCTTAAATGTGGATCTTCTCTCAATGATAGCGAAAGTCCCATTAAAATTTGAGTAATCTCTACTTAGTCATGTCTATAATTTATGAAATGAACTTATATGTCTTAAGTTATTTTCACATATCTGAGAATCTAAAGAATTATGAGGATATTGATATGTCTGTAAGAATCTTAAAAATAATTAATTATACAAATAAGATAAATATTATTTTGCATGATTATTATTAGATAGTAAATCTTTATTATGATTCTTAATTATCTAGAAGAATCAATTGAAACATCATTATTTATAAACAAATTTAAACCCAAATCAAATTGTAAGTTGATAGTTACGTATCTCATCATGTCAAGAACATACAAAATATCTAATGAATATATCTTTAGAAAATAAAAATCATATTTTCATGAATAGGCAACTTCAATACCAAGAAATTACCTAAAACGCCATAATTCTTTTCTCTAAAGCTCAAACAACAAGGACATTTTTAATTAAGATAATACATAACTAGTCATCTCTTATAATCAAAATACTAATAATATATACTATTAATTTTATATTATATTTCATGAATCCACATCAATGAAAAAAAAAATAATCTATTTAACATCTCATAAAATTGTAGTAGTAAGTACTAAAGAGGATCACATCCTAAAAGATTATTACAAACCATAGAAAATCTTTCATAGCTTACACATCATATTTACACTCTCTCAAATAATAAAACTTAGTACCTGGTACATAAATACCCCCTCCTGAAGATCAGCATAAAGAAATATATTTATCATATTCAACTGATATACAATCAACTTATGTAAAACAACAATAAAAAAGAGCAATATAATAGTAGTCAAATTAGTCATAGGAGAAAAATCATTCTAATAATCTATATTATAATTCTGAATAAATCATCTAGCTATTTATCTAATTTTTAGTCAATCAAATTTTTTTTAGATCCAATCTTCACCATATACACTCACATCTCACTATTAACTGAAAATTTTAGAACAATATCATATGTATAATTAAAAATCATTATACTTAGTTCATCTATCATAGAATATCATTATCCTAAATGCCTAAATATCTTAAAAATAATATCAAGGATCCCACAACTTTTAAGAGGGTACAAGGGCCAAAATATATAATAACAAAATAATAGTAAAAAAATAAATAAAATAATAAATACTACGTAGAATATATCTTTGGTCATTCTATAAATGAACAAAAATACCTAAATCGATAAACTAAACTAAACTAGCTAACATGACAAGTAACTCAAGTATGAAAAATTATAGACGTATTCATCTAGTATATACATTTAGATTTATACTTCTGAGAAAGATTTATACTTTATTTTGTGAGACATTCATACTAGACTCAACTTTTCTCACACCACCAAGGACCCAAACAAAATTGTAGTCTGAAAGGGCATTAGGAGATATCATACTATTCTTTTCTAGACTATTTATACTGATAATATCATATGCACGAACAAATTCAATTATCGATCTGTGAAAGACAACACCTAAACAATGAAATGATCATATTATTATGATATTTGAATATGTATTTTTTTTTGGTCAAGTCATTAAAAAAAGTATATCATCAAAGAATACCACATTCATCCTCAAAATAATACTCATGATTTCGGAATAGCAGTACAAGTACATCTTATGAGTATTATAGTACCCAAGAAATACATAATTAATGACACACATAAGCATCTTCTCTCTACAAGATGAAAGATCATGAATAAAGTAAATATATCTAAAAATTTAAGTAAAATATAAAAATATATATCTTTTAGATGAAAAAGTTAATTTTGAATAAGATCTAAAAAAGCATAAGATAATAATAATATTCAGCTAATCAAAAAGTTAATTATTAATATCATTTCTCTCAAAAAAATATTTAACAATAATTTTATATAATAACAATGCTTTTAAAAATATCTAGTACACTTAAGAAGTTTAGCTAGTCACCCTGGATGATGGATCATGCTTAGGTCATGCATTGAGGTGGCATGATTTTTCGATGCAAAAATTTCATGTTAGTCCGAGCTCTGACTAGACGTTAGTTTGAGTCCATGCAAGATTAGCACGAACCTAGACTACCATGGTTAGCCACAGGCTCGGGGGCTTTGAGCTGGCTCCAACCAATCCGTTGCAGACCAGACCCAACCTAACTTGCCCAACTGGCCACCAGTTCATCACAGTCTGCCTTCAAAACCAGGCCATGCTAGCCCAACTTGGGCTGCAGATAAATGGATCGTGCAGGTCAACACAACCTATTTGACACACCTACAAACAAATAATATATATATATATATAATTGAGTAATAACTATCAGATGGTGATAATTCTGGTCAGACCAATTGGCTCGACTCAGCTGAGGAAATAGGTAGGCCAAAATCAGGCCCATTAGATTGAGCAAGATACAAATGAGGAAAGGCTGGAATGTTCGACCTGATCCAACAAGTTGAAATAACCTAGAATGATTGGGCCTAGTAGATCTATTGTGCCTAGGGCTAGGGTGTAGTTGTGACCCAACCTATAAATCAGATTACACTGCCGGTGTTAGTCTTAAAAGTTATAGTAGGACAACAACAATCATAAAAGCACCCAAGCATAAAGGTGTCAAATGAGTCGGGCGGTCTGAGCACAACACAAGGCACGTCACGACTTAATCATGCAAGCACAGCACGGCGCAGCTCATAGCCATGCCTGAACTTTCCTCGGGCTGGCACATGGGAAGGCTCAGGCAATGCCAGGCCAAAGATCCTGGCACAAAAATCATGGCACAGCACGACCCAGCACGATGGTCCGTGCAAGCCAATTTTGGCACTGTTGGTCAAACAAGCTAGCCTAGACCTGCCAAGCTAGTCATGAATGAACCAGGCTAGTCTGGCTCTAGTCTAACACAAACAAGTCTAGAACGAACCCAAACTAACCTAGAACAAACCAGGCTAAAGTTGACTAAACCAATGCTAACTTAGATTCAACTCAAGCTAGCCTGGAATAAACTGGGTTAAGCTAGCCAGGCTTGACCCGGCTTGGCACAACCCAACACAACTCGACCAAAAGGCATGGCAACAAATCATGTTGGGCTACCTATTTTAGAACCATGCCAATATGACATGACCCATGATAAATACCATGTTGTGCCTAACACGACACAGCAGCACGGACAAACCTTAAAAAATGAGTCTTTTTAGCACGATAAGGCCTATTTGATAGCTCTACATCAGGCCAGACATGGATAACATGCCCTATCCTAGGACGGACACCACCTAGTCTAACTATCATAGGTTGAGCAACACGACAAACTAAGATTTCTATCATATAATTATTATTTTTTAATTCTCTTACATTTGATATAATTAATAAAAAGAAATCTAATATATAAAATAAAATCTACTTAAAAAATATGTGAAAACTCTATTTCGACATAAATTTTTTAAAAATAATCATTATACAAACATTCAAAACATATTCTCTAAAATTAAATCTTTTTATAAAAATCAACTACTTGAATCTAAAAAAGTACTCAAGTCTTGGTTACAAAGAGTATCTAAAAATTTATTTTAACTAAAAAAATCTAAGATATAATTATTAATAATATAAATAAATAACAACCTGATTAAAAAAAAGTATTTCATCTTAACTCTCATTGCAAAAAAAAAAAAACAAAAACTAATCTAAACTAATGCAACTAAAAAAAGTTACTAAAAATATTCATCGAATTCTACTCTTGAGGGCTAGTTTTGATTCATTCAAGATATCCAATAATTAACATATAAAATATCGAAAGAGTTTTTTTAAAATATTTTCATACAAGATAACTAAAAATATTCATACAAGATATCCAATAATCTCATTGCAATGTGAACTAAATAATTTAAAAAATATTTTTAAAAATTTAAAAAAAATACATCAAAATAAAAAATTATTAATTTTTTATGCATTAAAACATATAAAATCAATGATGCCCCCACACTTATAATAAAAATTAAATCAAACCGAATCATTTTTGAATTCAAAAATCAATAATTTGAATTCATAGATTGCTTTTCGATTCGAATCGAAAAGCATTTTAACAAAAAATAGAAATTACTTTTTGATTTGAAAAGTTGTTTACATAAAAATGGAAATAATTTTTTTATATGAGAGTGGGTTTCAAAAAAAAGTTACCACTTTTTGCATCCAAAAGTAGATTTCAAAAAAAAAACAAAAACTAATTTATATTTTTTTAAATCAAAACTTATATAATTAAGAAGCACGGACACGAACACGGATACGGGGATATGACATGGCAGGATACGGGAACACGACAAATTCTAAAAAACTAGAATACGGATATGGCTAGGATACGGCATAATTAAAAAAATAAAATTAAAAGTAAAAATTATTTTTTTTATAAATATTAGGTATTTTATAAAATAAAATAAATTAAATTAAATTAAATTAAAATATTTTATTATATAAAATAAATAAATATTGTTTATTTTATACAATAAAAATATTGTATTTTATTTTATTTTATAAGATAATATTTATAATTATTTTATTTTATAAAATAATATTTTATAATTATATTATATAAAAATATATATTTTTTATTTTATAAAATAAAAATAATTTATTTTATTTTATAAAAATATTTTATTTTATGCCACATCCCCACACATAGCGCTCGCCCATGCCTCCCCCTCAAATCATGCCCGCCCCTGCCTCCCCCTCAAATCGCGCCCGCCCCTGCCTCCCCCTCAAATCGCGCCCGCCCCTGCCTCCCCCCTCAAATCGCGCTCGCCCCTGCCTCCCCCCTCAAATCACGCCCGCCCTTGCCTCCCCCCTCAAATCGCGCCCGCCCCTGCCTCCTCCCTCAAATCGTGCCCGCCCCTGCCTCCCCCCTCAAATCGTGCATGCCTCTGCCTCCCCCCTCAAATCACGCCCGCCCCTGCCTCTCCCTCAAATCGCGCCCGCCCCCTGCCTCTCCCTCAAATCGCGCCCGCCCCCTGCCTCTCCCTCAAATCGCGCCCGCCCCCTGCCTCCCCCCTCAAATCGCGCGAGCCCCTGCCTCTCTCTCAAATCGTGCTTGCCCCCTGCTTCCCCCTCAAATCACGCCCGCTCCTGCTAGTGGCCAACGTCGCCACATGGGCAACGTTGGCCACCCGACGTCGTCGGACGTCGGGCACTATAGACATGATACGGCTGCCGAAGCAACCATCCGATACGTCACATGGCATATCGGATACGGATTGATCAATGATACGTCACGTGGCATATCAGACACATATACGTGCCGTGTCCACGTGTCCAGGTGTCGGACACGTGGACATAGTTGTAAGGAGCCGTGTTCGTGCTTCCTTGTTATATAATATATATATATATATATACACACATACACATGTTTATATATTTATATATATGTTATATAAATATATATATGTACACCTACATATATACAAATATATAGTGTATTAATATAAACATGTATGTATATATGTGTGTGTTCATGTATATAATATGTATAAACTTTTATATATGTGATATATGGGTTTATATATATATATATATAGGTTTCTATATGTAAGCACATGCAATTATATATATATATACCTATAGATATATATATATATATATACACATACACACACATATATACATATATGTATATATATATACACTTTTTTTATAAAAACAAAAAATAATTTTTTAAGGCCACTTTTTGATACTAAAAGTGGTTTATATTTTTTTTGAAAACTATTTTGTGTATGAAAAAATGGTTTCTATTTTTTTGGAAACTAATTTTCAAATCAAAATGAGGTTTCTATTTAATCCACTTTTTGAATCAAAAAGTAGCTTTCAAATCGAATACAATAATTTTTAAATCAAAAATCATTGTTTCAATTTACTTTTTTTAGAGTGCAAGAGCAAATCTATTTTTTGCATTTGAGTACATTTAAATTTAATAATTTTGAATTTTGGTACAATTTTTTTTAATTTTTAAAAAATATAATATTTTTTTAGTTAATATGTGCACATTGCACCAAAATCTTTCTTATCTAAAACAAGAAGATCCAATTATTGCTCCAAATAAGTATCATTCTCAAGATCATCTTAGAAAAAATTTTATTGATCAGCAAGGAAAAAAAGCATGTTAATCAACTTCATATGTTTATCTATATCTCTTGATCACCAGACACACATGGGTCAATATTTCTCATTAGGACCTATTTTCACTAAAAATGTGCTCAACCATAAATATCTTAACAAAACTTTGAAGAAAATTTTACCACTTATTATGATTCTTTGAGTGAATAATAATATTATTTGAAAATATATTTATCTCAATGAAAATGGAAGTTATATCCAACATATAGGCTCTTACATTAGCAAGAAGTCCGAGAGATAAAATTTCTCAACATTCTTACTCCTAATATTCAGAGAGATTATGTCTAACAAATATCAAACATAAATTTTCTATTTTTAAATAAAAATATTTATTATCACACTAAGACATAAATCATGATCTTTAATATAAGTATAACACAATAATTTTCAAAATGATTAGTCATCTTATCACAATAACATCATCAATTCATTAATATTTCCTCTATATACTTTTGATGACATCATATTCAATATCAATTATTTTTTTTTGTATCTTTATTATTTTTAATTTTTTTGTAAATATAACTAGTATTTTTCTCAAGTTACATCAAACTTTTAATATATTTTATTATTATTATTATTATTATTATTATTATCATTTAAGGATATCTGATAACATTCAAATATATTCAATAACTCAATTAATGTCATTGATATAATTAGTATTTTTGATATTAGATTCTAGAAAATTCTAGAATAACATTATTTATTATTTTTTTTCAAATCCTTTTATTCAATCTTTCATTTTTTTTAACAACTCATAAATTTTAGATAAAATAAGAAAAAAATTCTCGCAATAAAAAAAAGAATATTTATTTTTAAAATTTTATTTCTTAATTATAAAATTAAAAATTTAAATTTAGATTTATAAATTTTTTTTATAAATTAATTATGATGGACAAATCAAGAGAGAAGTCAGCTAGGTGAAAAGGGTGATTCAAAATAAAAATATTCACGACTTGTTAATTCAAATAACGTTGATTCAATATCAACATGTAGTATGTTGATATAACAATGGGGTATCTATAGGCAAACAACATTTAGTTAAGAAATTTATAAATGGCAAAAAATAACCAATATAACAATCATATGTTGCCAACTAAAAACTGACACAAATTTAAAAAAAAAATATCAAAATGATAAAGTATCTTGATACCAACATGAAGTATTTGATAATTAATAGAAGAATAAAATTAACAAAAGAATTTAGTAACATAATAACCAAAAACAAAATAATTAGATGGTGTAATTTATGAAGGACAAAACAAAATGATTATACATTTTTTTTCATATTTAATCTAGAAATCATTGTATGTACTAAATCCAAACAAACAATAAAAAAAGATGCATATAAAAAAAAACTTTAATTGGTATGTTGATAAATGAGATTGAAATTTTGTTTAATTTAGGTGACATATTATAACTTTTAGTTTAAGATTAAAGTTAATCAAATAGAACGAAATATGAAAGATTGTAATATACATGAGATTTGAGAGTCTAAAAACAAAATTAATTATGAAAAGATTTACTCAAAATTTTAAATTTAATTATTATAATATTTTTTTTCCGATGATAAAGATGACGTTGATCCTGATGCTCATATCTTTTATTATTTTTCATAGATAGATGATATATTAGCTTATATGACCGAAAATAATCACCTTGAATCTGATTTATAAGATTTTTCATCACATTTACTTTTTTTGGATTACACATGTATGTTATAATTTTGTTTTATAAAAGTTTAAATGACAAATTTATTTTATTATTTTTGATAAGTAATGACAAATTTATTTTATTAATTATATATATAGATGACATCCACATTATGATGGATGACGAGATGTAAAACACTCAACTCAATGTGTATCTTCAATCATAATTTTAAGTTAAAAATCTTGAAATACTCAAATATTTTTATGGGAGTAAGATGACGTATGAAAATAGAGGTATTATATTGTCATTGATAAGATGCATTCTGAATACTCTCTCACAAGCTGATTTTTTGAGTTGTGTTTCAAGAATATTCCTATTGAGTCAAGTACAAATTTTTTGTTTGAAACGAGTTCTCATGTTACATATGATCGATCAATTTATTTGAAATTTCCAAGATTTTTCATGATAAACTAACCTTAATGCTACTCTTTGCATACATAAATATATGAAGAAATTTTGAGAATTTAATATCTCCTTCAATAATTATAAACATCTTTAGTTAACTAAATATTCAAATTACAATTAGAGACTAACTTGCCAAGATACAAGATCTGTTATAGATTATCATTTTTTTAGAGTCAATCTTAATTATTGAAATAATAAGTGACAGACAATAAAATTTAGATCTATTACAAAAATATTGTATAAAATAATGACACCTACATATGTTATTCTTCAGATCATACATCTACTTGAGCTTTAAAGAAGATCAAAATTTTATTTTTTTTTTTATACTACTCTCAATTATGATAGTCAGATAAAATAACATTAATATGTAACATCCAATCTAGTATTATACAAATAGACAAATTACATAAATATATATTATTTTTTTCTTAGAGAAAAATTATGATAAGACCATTATCACAGTTTATATTTATATAACAAATCAACTAGTTGATATATTTATGAAGTTCTTAAGAATGTTTAAATTTACTTCTCTTTTCTCTAACCTTGATATTCTTAATGGTGTAACATAAATCATGAAAATCTCATACATCCTTCCAAATTGGGTTAAAGAAATAAATATTAATCACATCTACCTTGACAAACTAATAACAAGAAGTTATGCATGTATTTAAACTCACCTAGGCTGAATGTTACTAATGAGAGAATATGAAATAATATGTATATGTGCAATCTTTTATTAATCAATAAATCAAATTGGAAATATTGAGATCTAGTTGAACACACTTGTTGATTCGAACTATATGTTATTTAAAAAAAATCAAGATATGTTAACAATAATGGGCAGAAACTTGTTCCCTTACCTTATAGAATAAACCAAACCAAATCAATAAAAAATGCAAGTCTATCCATTAAACATATCACAAGGTATGTATGAAATATGGCTATTCCATGAAAAAAGTAATAAAAAAGAAAAATTGAACGCCAACGAAACTCAAGTTTTTGATTTTTCAAACAAAATATCAACCAAAAATATCTTTGAATATTGGGTCTTTTGGAAAAAATAAAAAAGAGGATCAAGGCTCTTTCTTAGTGCGAGGTATATGAGAAGTTAAAATTAAAACAATATGACCACCAAAAGTTGAAAAGACTACGAATGATAAGTCTCGAATCCGAGACTAGCAGTACTTGAATAAAAGTACTTATTACCACACCAAAATTTGAACTACGATATATATATGCAATATGAAAACTTCAGCAGGAATTAACTATACTAATACTATTTTTATCCAAATATACATAGCTTTGAAATTCATTCCAAAGATCTGATGTGTTATACAGTAGTCTCTCGTTTAAGTATGCAACTTAAACCTTAGGTGTTAGTGTGTACTTTACCAGTAGGTGTGTACTTTAGACTCTCCACTGACATGTTCCACTGACAAATATTGAACCCTAAAATTTTTGGCATAAAATGCGTACTTAACCGGGATGCATACTTAAACGGGTGCGTACTTAAGCGAGAGGTTACTGTAATCACATTATTAAATTATTAACCCAATTACTTTATTAGAAATGAAAGAGCATAGATTAAATATATTCTTTTTTCATAAACAAGTGGGCATCAGATCTACACCCACATGACAACTCACATATACAGACACACACACACAAATATATGCACCCAAACATGAACAGAGCAACTTTATTACTAAAAGAACTTTTCAACCTAAACCTTTTGACACAGATATATATTTGAGAAAAAAATTAAATACAATCAACATAATCAACTATTATATTTCAAAAAACATTACATACAAAAAAGAAAATTACCTTGAAAGAATCAAGAGGGAAGATGGCACGGAATGATTGAGAGACAAATCCAACCAATCACACAACTAAGCAAGATACATTTGCATCAATAAGTTAAGCAACAAGAACTAGTTGCCATGTTTATATGTACAAACACAAAAATTTGAAAGATAATAATATTTAGAAATTAAAGAAATGAAATAACAAATAAAAAAGTAAAGCAAACCTGTTGCCGCATTTCTTCGACAGACACTAAACCAAGCATGCCTCTTTCCCTACAATCTTCCTGCAGTTCTTCCTCTGAAAGAGAGTCCACACCCTCAGCTCGAATCAACTTATCATCATTCTTAATCCTTCAAAACAAAAGAATAATAGAGTGAATAGTTTAAATGGATAACACCGATAATATTTTAAAAACATCATGAAAATCACCAAAGAAATCAAATTGAAATTATGTTCTTTTCAAAAACAATCATCATGTTAGAGGTGTCAAACGGGTAGGGCCGGGCCAACTCAGCATGGTTTAAGGTTGCCCAACCAGGCTACCATGCCAGGCCAGGCACGGTTTCTTCAGTCTAGCCCGGCACGACCTGTAGACTCAGCCGATTAAGATACCATGCCCGTTCAAGCCCGTACGAGCTAGTTCTGACCCGTACAAGCAGGTTTTTAAAAGTTAATTTTTTTTAATTATGTTCTTTTTTTTATGTAATAATTAATTAGTTTGCATTTAAAAATTTTTAAATTGTAAATTATAATTTTAATACTTTAAATTTTTTTTAATGTTAATTATTTTTACTTTTTGTCATTAAAATTAGAATTTAAATATGAATTAATAAAATATTAAAATTTAAATATGAATAAAATTTTAAATTAAATGTAAAATAAAAATAAAAAAAATAAATATTCAAGTTTCAACTTTCAAGCATCATTCACAACCAAAAATTAAATAAACACAACAAGTCTGAAACACAAATGACAAAGCCAAATCAAATCAAATACAATATAAATAAAAATGAGTATATCAAAATCAAAAATTAAAATCAGACATAAACATTACATAAGTGTCGTAATCCGGAAATCATCAACCATCATGCATCAAGTGGCAACATCATCAATCGTTCATCATCATATCATTATCATCCTCAATATTAAAATTACTATCATAAGAATCATCATCAGTAATCAACTCATCTGCTTTTGCTGTAGTCCCGACATGATCCTGAATGCATAATCTCGAATCCTCTCAATTTTTCATGCATGCTAAAGTCTCAATAATATTTGAATATAATATCGATCTCTTATTCGAAATCACATTTACTATAACAGAAAAAATAAACACCAATACTACGCTCGACATCGAATGAGTCAATAGATCCCGTATTATCTTAGAGAGCACGGGAAAGATGAACTCGTATGATTTTCACCACTATAATATTTTCAGATTCTTAGTATCTGAATGTGATAAAATTGAGTAGTAATCAGTATTTACGTACCGAGACAGATCGCTCCTATTTGACGATCACCCCGTCGTTTTCCCACACTAACTAAATAAAAAATTATCGTCTCCAAATATGGTATTCATGTACATATTTGAAACATCACTACTACTACCACCATACCTAGTATCGTAATATATAAAAAATTTAGTCAATTTCTCATGAATGAATCCTTTAGGTAGGTCTTCTAGGTTAATACACGAGAAAATATAAGTTAAAATGTTATCTATTCCTTCCACTTTAACACTAGGGTCCATGCAAGCAGCCAGACAATAAAGAAATAGAATGATAGACCAATACTTTGAGTACTTAGTTTCCATCTCTACAACTATATGACTAAGTGTCGAAACAACTCGATACTTCATAAACATGCTACTAATATTACATATGTATTTGAGTGTAATGTATCTCGTGTGAGTATAAATTGACGAACAAGCATCCGTCGTCATAAAAAATCTTTAAGAATTTCATAAATAAAATTCTTATAGTCCAGTCAGTATCGTAAATAATAAGTTCATCTCTCTTACTCTTGATGTAGTCGGATATCACGTCTTCGTATCAAACACATGACTCTAATATCAGGTATGCGTAATTCCAACGGTATCTCACATCCAATTAGAATTTCTTCTTCTTAAAATTTACAGAGAAACAGAGACTACCGAACTCCTATTGTCTATGAGGAGTGCGAATATATTTTAGCAAGTTATGTATGTTTACTAAAGCGGGAAAACATACCTTCATCCACGCTTGTACAATCAGTTAATCACGTAACATATGAATCTAATATGAAAACTTTCTTCTAATAGTTCGTCTCTAATATTCCTAGCAAACATGTTAATCAGTACTCTAATATTAGATACGTTATCGAATATGATACTAAATTTTTTTTTTGAATTTTATATTATTTAAAAATCTTCATCATGTACTCAAAAATAGTCGAGTCACCGTGAGGATGGAGAATCTCAAAGAATCCTAAAATTTATTCTAACTATATGCCCTAAATTCATTAATTATTATTTATTTTTCTAACTTATAATATTTTAAAATGTCGTTCCTAGATGTAGACTTAGGAATCCTACGATATACAGACTGAAAATATGTTTGCATGATATTGACTACCCTTGAATCATCCAAAAATCTAATCAGAATACTCATCATGGTGATCAGTTTGGTCATGTCTTCTCTTCCCAACTCACTATGATATATGAATGGGGTAAACTTTGAGACTAAACTAGATCTAACCTCAAAAAACTCACTGCTAAGTTGAGTTTGCCTAGTATCTAATACATTATATTTTTTGGTACATAATTTGACATACCTCTTAAGATGCCGAATCTCACACGACTCTTACAACTTAAAATTTTCTTATAATATTTATATTGTATAAATTTTTCTTCGGCACTCCTAATATTTTTTTTTATTTTATTATATTAAAATGAATTCAAACTACTAAAATCTTTCTAGTTTTTTATTTTTTAGATATTTGAGTCAAGATGACTGGGAAAACTAAAGTTTCAGCAACCTCAAACCTTTACATAGAATTTTCATTTTTTAAATTTAAATTGATTTTATTTTTATTTTTTAAATTACTATTTATCATTTTTTAGACTAGAGAGTAGAGAGAGAGAGAAAGTGAAAAACTAATTAAATTTTAAAATTAAGTTAACAGTTAAGAGTTAACTAATTAAACAAATATGAAATACCCATAAAGCATCGTAAAACACGTGCATCACAAATCCAAAGTCCAAACACCAACCAAAGCCAAGCCCGAGTTACGAGTCCTGAAAAGCAAAGCTGAAATCCCAATTACCGAGAGATACGTTTAGGAGAGAGAGAGTGTGTGTGAGAGTAAGAATGAGAATTGAGATTATTTATATTTTTAAAACACATAAATCTTAGAAAGAGGAGGGGTTTATAGATTAATAAAAAAAATTTGTTTAAAAAAAAAATTTTTTTATTTTTTTAAAATTTTTAATGATTAATTTGGGGCAAAATCATCTGGGCCATCAAATTCTACCCCATAGCCGTTGGAGGCGAAATCTAATGGCTCACATTCAATTTTTTTTTATTTTACCATTGGGGTGGGGGGGGGGGGGGGGGGGGGGAACTCTTACACGGGTCAAAAAAAACCACGAGTCCAGTTTGGGGCCTGATGCCCAATTAGAATTTTTGAATCCGTCGGAGGCTCGGGGCGATTCTCAGCTCGTGCCGAGTAACCGTGCCCACGGGCCTCAGTACTAAGCCTGCTTGGCCATGCACAAGGCTCGATTGGCCTCAGCCCGGCACGGGTCATTCCCATGTCATGCTAGGCCAAGCACGGCCGAACCATGCCTTCCTCGGGCTAGGAGGCTGGCTCGGCCAGTTTGACACCTCTACATCATGTATGTATAGATATTGTTAAATTACAATGGAATCATGGCCTAGCCTAACTATCACATGCCCACATAACACACACTCACTGACACACACATGCATGTGTGTGTGTGTGATTACAACCAAGTGGCAAAATTGAATTGACTTCATAGTTGATGATCACAAATAAATATTCAATTCATATTTTTAAAGGCTTTCCTGAGCGATGCCTCAGGGAGGTGTAGAGAAAACTGTTCCAGGAAGAAAGTGACGCTCACCACACGAACCATTGCAAAAATTGAAAATGTATTTAAAAAAAAATTAAAAGGCACATTAAAATGTTAAATGTTTTATTGTTTGAATATATATATATATATATATATATATGTATATATATATATATATATATATATATATATATATATGTATATATATATATATATATATATATATATATAATAACTCAATTATTTCTAATTATTCATATTTTCTAATCTTCTCATTTATATTTTTTATTTTTTAATAATTAAAGATTTCAAAAAAAAAAATAAAATAAGAAACAAATAGGCTCATGGAGAAAAGAGTACGTATATTTTAGAAATTATTCCTTTTTAATTCTTTTTTTACTAATATAAATAATAGATATCATTATTATCTAAAATAATTTCTAGCTTTTAATTTTTTCATTTTATTCATCTTTTTTAATAATGTAATACTTCTAAAGAAAAAGAGGAAAAAATATAATTCTAAAAATAAGAAACAAATGTATGTTTATTTTTTAAAAATTTTTTACAAACGTAAAAATTAGAATTATAATTTAAATTTAAATATTTTTCCAAATATAGATTATGATAAAATAAATCAAATGAGTGTTAAATCAAGTGAAATGAGAATTATAATTGTTAATATGCTCAATACCTAACTCAAACTATATGAATCCAATTTTTATGAATTTGTTATAAAAAATCATTAGAGAGATATGTTAAGATAACATTTAGTTGGAAGATCTAAGAATATTAATTAATATTTAAAATAGTGTTCAAATATTAAAAAAGAAACAAATTATTCTATGAATTCTAAATAAAATAAAATATAAAAAAAACTAAGAATGACTTTCAATTCTAAAATTGAATAATGGAGCGTTTAATTATAAAATTAATAGTGAAATAGGTACAACATATAAATCTAATTAAGCTAATATTATACAAGAAAATAATAATATGATGTTATCAAAAAATATGTACAATAAATATAAACCATACCTTGTGCACAAAATCTTTGCTTAGAATATAGCCTGGAAAAAATTAATATCTCGATAGTGTTACTCTTGAAAATCAGATAGGATGTATTTGATGAGTCTCAAATTTGAGACTTATACCACCCTTGAACAAAAATATTTTTTTATTGCACAAAATCATGACCTCCAAATATATCAATTAGATACTTTATAAATAATATCTTCACATATGACCTAAAATTAATTGTGCAAACTAGATCAAAATAAATGATAATAGAAAATACATATAAAAAATACATACAAAGAATCCTAATTTGTATGAGATTGGAATGATAAACCACAAAGTGAACTTAAATATAACAGAATATTTGATTATAGATCATTTGGTATAGTGAAAAATAATAAATGTTTTATTATGTCAAAAGAAATATATAATAAGAGAGAAACTTGGTGAATTTGTGATTAATTATTCAAATAAAATAATATTTATACCCTCATTTGATACCTCTTTGATAATAAAAAAATTAAATAAATACAAGTTCATTGGTGATTAGATAAACCAAATTTATGAGAAGAATATTATTCAAAATAACTTAATGTAGATTAGATGTGTCAAACGAACCGTGCCAGACCGGACCGACCATAGGCACGGCACGGTTCGGTCGTGCCTGGCCCAGCATGACATGGGAATGACTCATGCTCGGGCCAGTGGCGGGCCTATTCATGGAAGGCCTCATATCGTGCCATCCCGAGGCCAACCTGGCCACGTGCCAGACCAGGCACAGCCCGGTAATGAAGCCTGTGGGCACAATTTCTTGGCACGAGCAGAGAAACACCTCGACCCATCCAGCACGATGCCTCGACCCAAACCGACAACCCGAGGCCCGACAAATATGAAGGTTCCAATGGGCCCAAACCCGACCCACTATCTTTTTTGAACTGAGTCCGAGGCCTAAATTTTTGCCTCCACTCAATTCCAAAAGTCAAAGCTTCTAGAATGAGGCAGTTTGGGTTGGTTCGACGGTCAACCAACCCAAAAGGTAAAAAAAATTAAATCTAAGCAGTTGGATTTCGCCTCCAACGACTATGGGGCAAAATCAAAATTTTAATTATTAAAAAAATAAAAAAAATACTTTTAAAAAAATCATTTTATTATTCTATAAAGCCCCCCCCCAATTCTAAGATTTATGTTTTATAAAAATATAAATCTTTATCTTCTCATTCTCTTGGCTCTTGTTCCTCTCTCTCTCTCTCTCTAATTTTCTCTCTTTAGATTTTGACCTTCAGGACTCACAACTCAGCTTTGATCTTTGGATTTGTAGTGCGCGTGCGATGCAGAATAAATATAAAAAATGTCAAATAGAAATTTAAATAATGAAAATGAAATTAATTTTAATTTAGAAAATAAAAATCCTATGTAAAAGTCCGAGATTGCGGAAACTTTGGTTTCTCCAGTCGCCTTAACCCAAACATCTAAAAAATAAAAAACTAGAAATACTTCAATAGTTTGGACTCGTTTTAATATACTAAAACACAAAAATATTAGGGGTACTAAAGAATAATCAGTACAGTGAAAATATTATAAGAAAATTTTAAATTGTATGAGTTCGTGTGAGACTATGCATCTTAAGAGACATGCCAAACTATGCACCAAAAAATATAGTGCATTAGATCATAAAAAACCCAACTTAGCAGTGAGTATTTTGAGGCTGGATCCAGTTCAGTCTCAAAGTTTATCTCCTTCATATACCCTAGTAAGTTAGGAAGGAAAAGTATAGTCAAACTGATCACCATTATGAATCTTCCAATTAGATTTTTAGAGGATCCAAGGGTAGTCTGTATCATGCATACATATTTTTAGCTTGTATATCATAAAATTCCTAGATTCACGTCTAGCAACGACATACTAAAATATTTTAAGTTAAAAAAATAAATAATAATTAATAAATTTAAGGAATATAATGGAATGATGTCTGTGACATCCGATATCTAGACTAGTCATGATGATGCATCTTATGCATATTTCACCACCCACTATGTAGATTCAAAATGAACTCTAAATAAAAAAATTTTAGGATTCTCTGAGATTCTCTATCCTCATGATGGTCTGGCTATTTTTAAGTGCATGAAAGAGATATTTAGAAAATATAAAATTTAAAATAAAATTTTTAATATCACATTCGATAATGTATCTAATAATAGAGTAGCGATAAACATATTTATTAAAAAATATTAGAGATGAACCATTAGGAAAGATTTTTCAAGTTAGATACATATGTCACGTAATTAACCTTGATTATATAAGCAGAGATGGTGTGGACCCCCGCTTTAGAAAATATACGTAACATACTAAAATATATTTGCATACCTCACAGATAACAAGAATTCGATAACATATGTTTGTCTACAAATCTTAAGTAATAATTCTAATTGGATGTGATATACCATTAAAATTAGACTTACCTAATATTAAAGTCATTTATTAGATAGGAACAAGTAATATATGCCTACATCAATAGTAAGAGTAACGAATTTATTATTGACAAAAGAGACTAGACTACAAAAATTTTATTTATGAAATTTCTGAAAATTTTTTATAACTTGACGAACATGTGTATCAATTTATACTCTCACGACTTGCATTGTACTCAGGTATATATGCAACATTAGTATCATGTTTAGAAAGTATCAAG
This sequence comes from Sapria himalayana, assembly GCA_029783825.1. Lineage (NCBI taxonomy): Eukaryota > Viridiplantae > Streptophyta > Magnoliopsida > Malpighiales > Rafflesiaceae > Sapria > Sapria himalayana. The sequence continues at coordinate 2,796,698 of JAREIK010001073.1, read as the reverse complement.
ATGACCCTACACTTAGCGATATGATTATAGAGATGAAAACTAAGTATTTAAAGTACTGGTTCATCATTCCATCTTTTTATTGTCTGGCTACCTACATGAATCCTATGGTTAAGATGGAATGAGTAAAGAATATTTTGACTTATATTTCCTCGTGCATTAAATTGGAAGACCCACCTGAAAGATTCATTCACGAGAAATTGAATAAACTATTTACATACTATGATACTAGATATAGTGGTAATAGTAGTGAGACTCCGAGTACGGACATGAAAACCATATTCAAAGATGATAACTTTTATATTTAATTAGCGAGATAAAAATGATGGGGTGGACTATTGAATAGGAGAGAGCTATCTCGATACTTAGATATCAATTACTACTCAATCCTATAACATTTTGATACTAAGAATCTTGATATATTACAATTATAGAAATCATACGAGTTTACCTTTCCCGTACTAACTAAGATGACACGAGATCTACTGACTCCTCCGGTGTCGAGCATAACATTAGAGTCTATTTTTTCTTTTATAGTGAATATAATTTTGGATAGGTGATCAAGATTATATCTAGATATTATCGAGGCTTTAGAATATTTGAAGGATTGAAAGGATTCGAGCATTGATATCCAGAATCATGCGGGGATTACAACAAAAGTGGAGTAATTGATTACTAATGATGATCCATGTGATATTGATATTGAGGAAGATATAATAATTGACGACATTGATAGTTGACCATTAACGGATTACAATACTTATGTATGATTCTAATATTTAATTTTGATTTACTCATTTATATTGTATTTGTGTTTGTTTAATTTTTAGTTGTGATATTACTTTGAGACTTGAGTTTGTGATCGTACCTTTGTAGATTGATGCATTTGATGCTTAAAAATTAAAATTTAAATATTTATTTTCTTTGAATTTTCATTTTGCTTTGATTTTTTATAGAGGTTTCAAATGTGCAGGGCTGAACCTACCCTATTTTAGGCATCCCAACTGGGCTACAGTGCTAGGCTAGGCACGGCACGATATAGTAATTGTGTCATGCCTAGCATGGCACGGTCAGTGGAGGTCAGGCCCAGCACAGTCCCACGGCCCAAAATCCACGGAATTCAACCTGGTTTGGGTCAGTGGAGGTCAGGCATCCCAACTGCTAAGCACAGTCGTGCTTAGCAGGGCATGCGGGCCAAAATTCAATGGCCCATCACAGCACAACCAATGCCGAGGGCAGGCCCGACACTGGCATGGACACGGGTGATTCTCGTGTCGTGCCAGGCCAAGCACAGCTGAACCATGTCATGCTTCATGTCGGGACTGCCCAGTTCGTTTGACACCTCTAGTTTTTTATTTTTATTTATATTTAAGTTTTAAAGTTTTATTAATTCATATTTCATACACTTACACTGATAGTCTGATACACTACACATATAAATTATAAAATAATATAATAATTAACATTAACTAATTACTAAAAATAATTAACAATAAAAAAATTTTAAAGTATTAAAAATATTAAACATAAAAACATAAACTAAATTCTAAATATATAAATAACATAATCTTTAAAAAAATATTAAAAATCAGCTCGTACAAACCTAAACTAACACGTATGGGCCCGACCTGGCATGGTTTCTAACCTGCCTGGTCGACGGACCGATGGGCGGATGGGTCTTGCCTGGCCTGAAGAAACCATAGCGGGCTAGACATAGCACGATTACTATGCCATATCGTGTCAGGCACAAAATGATTACTCTTTTGTGTCGTGCCAGGCACAGCATGGTGGCCCAATTGGGCCACCTAAAACTAGGCCAGGCCAACCTGGCCCAGCCCGTTTGACACCTCAAGTGTAGAGTCTAAAGCTAAGTCATCCACACTATATGCATGTTCTTGACACCTCTCATCCAACTATTCCAAACAAGCATGCCATTTAAAGGATATGATCAAGGTTCCATTTTTATGGTTAACCAATTTCATAATCTATACTAGGAGGTTGACATGATGAGGTTACATGTATATAATTTCTATATTTTTAAATTTTATTTTATGTAAATATTAATTTCTTTAAATTTCAATTTTATTTTCTGAATTGTAATATAAATATTTTACATAAGAAATTTATTAGAATTAAAATGACATCTCTTTTAAACTATTTAATACATATTAAAAAAGATCATTGCTCATAAATTTGATCAAAATTATTCAACATAATAAGATGATTTATTGTGTCAAGAAAATTATTTTGGATGATAAAGAACAATTTGCGATAATCTTCCTAATTTTGACTTGGTAACACAAGCAAAAAGATAATTGTAAAAAAATATTTATTAGATTAGATTAGTCATTCAATCATTGGATAAATGAATTGATGGGAAAAAGTACAAGAACTATTATTCTAATACCCACATTTTGGAACATCAAAGTATTTTACTAGAAAAATTTTTTTTTGGTATGTTTTAATTGAAAATGTTTGATCTTATTGCTTGTTGATATCAAAAATAAAATATTAATGAGATATATATATATACATACATATATATATATATATATATATATGAAATCATGAATAAGAAGTTAAAAACATAATTACAAATAATTTTAATGAGATCAAAGATAAATATAAGAAAGTAATTTAAATAATTATTTATGTGATAGAATTAGATTTCTAGTCATCACATGTAGTTATGTGATTGAATTAAACCAAAATTTTTTAATGAAAATAGTTATGCATATTAATTAATAAAACTTTGTTTAAATAATAGATTAAATTAATTATTTAAATTTTGTTTAATTTAATTTACATAATTATCATTTTTCTTAATAAAGTGTACTTGTATATTATTTTTAATATTTATGAAGCAAATAAATAATGAATTGTACATGAAAAAAAAATTATATTTGTATTTACAAAGATCAAAGTATTAAATCTTATATGTGGTATAATATATATAAAAAATCACATATATTTACAAATATGTGGTACAAATAACATATTTATGAATATAAATAACAAAATTATATGTAACACAACAATTATTACAAATGTATAGTAAGAGACAAAATTTAATATAATATAAATGGTATATTTTTATCAATTATATTTTCTTAATAGACAATTACAATAACAATGAATAGTTGATAGAAAAAATAAAAAAAAATAAAAATGCATCGAATATTATGTTTCATACTACAATCAATAAGAAATTGAGCAGTGCACCTGCATCATAAAGTTTAGTCTCTATATTTTATTTGGATAACAAATTCACTTTCATTAATAGATGAAGATCTGATATAAATGACCAATCAAAGAAAAATACAAAGCATATGAGAGTATTGCTGATAATATAGATAATTATTTTATACAATTATAATATGAGTGTTAATATTTCTTTATTGTTTTAACTTTATTGTATTGTTTGTTTTTATTTTTCCATGTAATATTGTTATTAGTCATTATGATATATTTTTATTTATTTCACATATTCTTTTTATTTCATCATGATGTCAATGTGTTTAAATAATGTATCCACAACAAAAAAATATTATTAAATATGTTTATATTTAATTATTAAATTTTATTTTGGCTTAAGATACCCATCTAGTCAAACTTCAAATGAGGCACAAGTATAACAGCTAGGTGTGCATTCCACTAGTTATGATGATGAATCAATTTCACGAGATACCAATAAAGCTGTCAAACAAGCCAATAAAGCACGGCCCAGGGTCTTGCCTGGTTCAACAATGCCTAGCCCGAGACGACAATGCACAATCTAAAACCATGTCTCAAGCCAAGCCAAGCTGCCTCATAGCATAGTTCGTGGCATGCTAGGCCGGCATGAGTCGTGCCTTGTGTCAGGCTAGGCACAACTCGTGTGCATGGCCCAGAGACATGATAAACCAGCTTGGATGACCACTCGATGGGGTCCTCGTCGTGTGACCACTCGGGCAATCAAATTTTTAAAAAAATTCAACCGCCCCATCGAGGGGCGATCAAATTTTTTTAAAACAATCAACTACGTGACTAGTTGTAAATATGAGTTTAACCATGCATCTTCAAAGTTCGACATAGTTGGGCATGGCCGTGCACTCAGCCATGTCAACGTGTCGTGCTGGACCAGTAGACCATGCAACCTTGCCTTGAAAAAATGAGTTGCACAGACAAGACCATACCTTGAAAAAATGAATCGTGTCAACACAGTTGTGTCTTAAAAATTGGGTCAACTTGACAAGACACAACCCATTTGACACCTCTATACCCAGGCTAGCCTGGTCAAGCCTAACTCATCTTTGCACAACCAAACTTGACACAATCCAACACGACTTGCTTACATTTATATAATGCCTATGTATTTGAAATAACTTATTTCTCATACTTATTATTTTTTTATTTTGATTATCAAATTATTATCAATCTTAACATAGTAAAACTCATATTTCAAATATTTAATCTTACTATGACTAATTCTAAACTCCTTAGACTCGAGTATTACCATTCATATTTATAATTTCTTACCTAACCTTCTTTAATCTTATAAAAAAAACTATCATCTACATATAATATATACAAAAAGATATTTTTTAGAGATTCATTATCAACTCATCCATAATTAAGACAGAAATATAAAGACCCAAATAATGATTCATGATTGAGTTCCCCAATTATTGGAAACTCATAATTGATGTCTTAAACCACTCACTTTAGACATCACTCCCTCATGTATATCTTTGATTAGTTCAATATACACATTTAATAAAGATCAAGCATTAGATTTTTTTATTCTCTCTATATTTCTTAATTAATTATCCGAATAAATAGATAATCTTCTTAGTAGATTTACCTAATATAAATTCACATTATTTTTTTGAAATCATCATTTTTCTTCTTAGCCTGTCTTCAATCACCTTTTTATAAGATTTTATAGTGTGACTCATGAATTTAATCTCTATATTTGTTATAATAATAAACATTTCACTTGTTCTTATGGATGAGACATAGAAAGATTTATCTTTATTCCTCCAATATTTTTTTGATTCTCATGATCTTGTTAAATAACTTAATCAACTATATCACATATTTCTCATCCATGACCCTTTAAACTTCAATAAGAATATGATCAAGCCATTAGAATTTTCGTGCTTTCATCATCTTATAAACTACCCTAACCTCCATAGGCCTTATCTTAGTTATATATTAGTTATTTAGTTTTTACCATATTGAATATTCAAATTTAAATCCGTAAACTTATTTAAAAGATCGTGAAAATATATTTTCTCTCTCTCTAAAACTTCATTTTTTTAGAATCTAATTATTTTCTTTTTTAATACACCTTACAAGACTAATGTTTCTGTTCTTCTTCACTCTCATCCTAATCAACTTATAAATATTATTTTTTCTTTTTTTACTTTGAAATTCATTATAAAACTCATCATATATCTTAAGTTTCGTTTACCACCTATTTAATTACTCTCCTAATGAAATAGAAGTTTATTTGATTCTTATTAGATCCGATTTTAAATGTCACCAAATATTCATCTCTTATTAAAGTGTGTATTAACAATAAAAATATCATAAATTAAAACAAGATGTAAGATTACTCCTTTCATTTTATTATTATCTTCAAACTCATATTTTTTAAAGTATCTTTCATAGCCCTTATTACTTATCCCTACATATATATATTTAAGCCTCCATTAATTATGATTATTCAATTAGTATATATATCTTATACTAATATACCAATATCTTCCCAAAAAATTATATTAATTATTTCAGTAAGTCATACTTGTAGAGCATAGGTACTAATTATATTTTGACTATATTCACTTGCTATTTGTATGATTATTATAAGTTTATCACTAGTTATCTTAATTTTTACAAACTTATCATTTAAATCTTAATCCACGATTATATCAATATAATTCTTATATGTCTCTTTTTCCACATACCAAAGCTTATAGATAACCATCTCCTTAGATTTCTCACTTTTTATTTAATTACTTATAAATATCTTATATTAATATTTTTATATTTTATGATATCAACTAATTGTATATTCTTATCATTCAATAATTCAATATTCCAAGAACCTACCATAAACCTATTAACTTGAATTAAATTATTTTCTCGATCATCCAAAAAGATGTATAAACCATTGCATTTCTGATACTATGCCTAGGCTGTATATTAATGATCCTTGCCAAGCCACTACACTCAGCAATGATGGCAGAGATGACAGCAACCCGATGTCTTCATTATATCACAATATATACAATAATTTTTTTGAAAAATATTAAGATACAAAAATTTTGCACCTACCCATTATCATAAAATACAAAAATTTCGAACCTACCCAAAAATGTTAGACCTACCCATTATCAAAACATCAGCGATTAAAATACAAAAAATTTTACAAGTAATATCATATTAAAATTTTTATACCTAAATAATATAAAAGGACATTAAAATGAGTGTGAAGCATACATACATAATATTGTGCGTGTGTGTAGTATATATGTGTAACATATATATGCAATATATATACTGTATATATATCTGCATATGATATGTAACATATATACATAATATATATATATATAACCTATAATATAGAGTAAAATCTTACAGGCGAAAATGAATGTGAATGTGAAAATCTCACCTTCGGAGCCTTTTGCGGAGCATATAGCGTAGATAAGCATCAGTCCCAAATGGACTAATGCCCATGTATTTGCACATGCTGACCAAACGGGACCTAAAGCAAATTTTAGATATAATTGTGAATAACTCATAATTGAACAGTTCTACAAGAGAGTGAACTTTTTTTGTGATACAGTGTATGACAAAAGTGTCCAAAGACAGAACAGATCAAAAGGGGGAAAAACAACCTGTTGATATTGTCCAGGGTTAACTCATCATTGAACAGTTTTGCAAAGCTCAATATCTCGTCATTAGAAACACCAGCACCCCTTCTAACCTAAGCAAAAAAAATAAAATGCAAATTAAAATCATAATTAAAAAAGCCCACTGCCTTGACTAGATGTTACCTTGTTCAAAAACTCATCAAGATCTCCTGCAGTCTTCTTAGCTTCTCCACTCTGCAGGTTCTGAACTTCCTTTGCCATTTCTTTGACAGTATCCTGAAGAAACTTGGCATATTCTATTCTTGCAGTTAGTTTTCTCTTCAATGCTTCCTAAATGATTAGCAGGAACTAGAATCAAGAACAGTTATTTTTTGGATACAGCTACTGACATCAGCTCTGCACTATTTATATAACTAAAATGATCTCAATTTACCCTAAGGGTCAGTTCATATGGCAAGGAAGAACTCCGAAATTGTGATTTATTATTAGGTACCGAGTTCAAATCTCACCTCCAAATCAAAGACTTAGTTGAAAGTGAAACCAGGACAAGACCCATTTCCACATAAAATTAGTTGAGAATTGCGATGCGCATGAGCTAGTCTGATGACCCACAATCTTAAAAAAAATACTCATGTGAGTAGGACTACTAACTTGGCTGGGTTGGATTTGATCAAGGATCAATACAACCCGAAATCAAAATTGGTCAACTTAAGTTATGACCCAACACTAATTTCAACACAATTTCACCAATCAAAACTCAATCTAAATTGACATTATGAAACTCAAGTTGATTCGGGTTGGATGAGATTACATCATTTGTAGCAATAAAATAAAAAAAAAATTAATAAAAATTAAATAATATAAAATTGAAAAATTATTAATTTCTAAATATTTCTTTGAGATCTTGAATTTATATAATATAAAATCTAAAATAAAATTGATCTGAGTTATTTTGGATGAGTAGATTTTCTTTTAACTTCTCAAGCCTTAATTTTATAAACAAAACAAGTAATTTTTTCCTTAAATTAGGTAATATGAGCAAAATGCAAACCCAAATTTATTATGAACACTTTAAAAATAGTGCTTTCGTACACATTGAAAGTGTAAACCTGGATTTCATTTTCATTCCCTTAGTCTTTCTAATTTTTCACACATCAAAAAATTATAAATTTAATAAATTTTTTATGAGTTGAGTTCTCCCATTAAAAAATTATTCATATTAAAAAAATATATAATTTTTTATTATCTTAAATCGAAAAATTAAGTAAACTTGAAGCTTATGCTTGTTTTTATAAGATCTTTTTGGGTTCAAGTGTGCTTTGAATTATCTGATCTTCAGGGCCAAACCCAACCTGAATTTAGCTCGGGTTGAAAAGTTTCAACCATAGCCCAACTCAAAGCCGAGAAAAGCTCAACCCAAACCTTATTTTTTCTCGGGTTAGATTCAAGTAACTCAGGATGACCCAACCCAAGTTACAGCGATATTTGTAAGATTTTTTACAATAGAGTTGGAAAACATGATATTTTTTACTGAGTATAACAACACAGAGACAACTTGGACTTCGTTTCAATTTTCCTTTTTCATTTATGAAGCTTGAAAACAAATCAAAACAAGGTTGTTAGTGAGTTTACTTGTAGAATAGTTGAGATATTGAGCTGAATAATTTTTCAATGAAAAAGAATATACTACCTTATTTTACCAAAAAAAAAATTAAACAAAAAATCAGAACAAAAAAATAAGTTGTTTTACCATAATTTTTTTATAATAATTAAAATTTTTCATTTTGTTATGAACAAATATATAATCAAAGAACTATATTTCATATCTCCAAGCAAAGATATACATGAGAATAAACACAACAACCCTTAAATAAAAGCAATCAAATACAACTTATCAAAATTTATTCAATAATACAAAAGAAGACAAGCTCAATTAAGAGTGTTATTACGTAATATTTTATTTCAAATTGATATATACATATTTCATATATAAAATTAAATAAAACTCAAGTGATATTTGATTGTCTAAAAATCATCACTAAAATAACATATATTTATTCTAGTAAGAATTGCATGTTATGGTATGAAAATAAAAAATAATCAATAATAGTTATATTAAATTTATATAAATGATGAGAAAGGGTTTGAAATTTACATAATTAATTAGAAAAACATGAATAATATCATATGAAAAACAATTATAATTATGATATTCTACCAATATTTTTTAATAATTTAGATTTTTAAACATCTTTTTTGAAAATATCTGTTTTTGTTGACTTTAAATTATGCTCTCGCTCTCTCTCTCTCTCTTTCCTCCTCTCTCCCTTCCCTCTCTTTCGCCCCCTCTCTTTCGCCCCCTCTCTCCCTTCCCTCTCTCTCCTCTCTCTGTCTCTCACCCACTCTCCCTCTATTTCAGAAGAAAGATTGATGGCCAGAATATGAATGGTGTCATTGCGGCCATGGTCAACAAGATTCCTGATGGAGCAATCAGCATGTACCAACTCCATGAGATGCTAGGTGTAGATGCAGAGTGCTTGTCGACACAACGTAACTCAGATCGGGTGGTTTCCAATGCTCCATCCAATCTCTAGTACTTGTGAAACGGAAGGATGATCATGGACACAATTTTTCATTCGGCACAAAAACACCATGAGATGCATGGACTAAATGCAGAGTGCTACTCTCTCCCCCATCCCACGAGAAGCTTAGATGAGATTAATAATTGTGGAGATGTTGATTGTCGAATGAAAACATATCAGAACTCAAATTTGTGTGTTCATTTCTTCTTTTCAATTGTCTTGTATTTGTAATATGACGAAAGAATGGAATAAGGGAGGAGGAGGGGGGGGGGAGGGGGAGGAGGAGGAGGGGGACCATGAATTTGCTAAAAAAGTAAGTGAAAAGTACATTAATCTCTTAAACACAATTTTTTATTTATTCTTTAATTTAAAGAAAATAGTAAGAGGCCGTGAATGCAGCAATAGCACAATAACAGAGATTCAGCTGTCCGGTCAGCGGACCAAAGAATTTTTAGAGCAAAGTTTGGCCCGTCCGAGTGATCCGACCCCCTCCGGTTAATAAAACCAAAAATTATATTAATTTTATGTTTTCGGGCTATTATTTTTCGTGGTGTGATACCATTCATTTTTTCTTCCTCTTCTGCGCGATTTTATCACGACTGTTTCAGCTGCATAAACTGTAAGAGAATTCTGGAGATTTTAATTATATTCTATAATGCATAAATGTTTTCTGATAGATGTAGCTAATCGTGTTAAACGACTAGTGAACCACGTTATTTCGTGTATTTCTGTGGTGATTTTGTTTTCGTTTTTGATTCTACCGTAATTGGATTGTGATTCTAAATTGTATATATATCATTTGTTATTGTTTTTCTCTTGTTCACTTCTTCTGAATCACAATCGTGGAAGCACAGTTGCCCAACACATGATTTTGCTTGTACTCTTTTTTTAATGAAGAATGAATAAAGAATTTTTCTCAACGAGGTAATAGAGTGTTTTGAGAGAGAGTAAGAGAGAGAAACAATGGGATTTGTTAGCAACAGTGGCAACCACATGTGTATGGAGGCATGCATCTGTAACAATACAAGAGAACATACAATGGCATGTTGTGTGGACCTCCTCATTCATTTAGTGCAGTAAGTGTGCAGTGTCACAAAGACTATGCAGCCTTCATGATGCAGGCTGTGTGGTGTTGAAAAGTAGTGCAGGCTGTTGTACAAGTAGTGCAGTGATTGTAATGACACCAACCCACTTTTGGGTGTATGTGGTGCAACAGGTATTGAAAAAAAAATAGTAATTCAGACATTTACAATTATATCTAGATTTAATAGAGTTAGGATGGTCAACTAAACTCACATTATAGCAGTGAGAAAGCCAAGGATGGTACTTCTAAAAAGATAAAACTGATTATGACCTTTTTTGAGAAATCATGGAACACGAGAGAGGATTTGAACTTTGCATGGTAGCAATGAGAGGGTTAGAAATGATGTTTCTGGATAAATAAAACCAACTATGACTTGTATTTTTTTTGTGATAAATAGAGACATGCTCAAGAAATATGAATGGCTCTGCATCCTAAATTATGAAGAATATTTTGGGATTCAAAGATTGTACAATAAACTATCGAATCTATTCAAAATAAATTTTCTAGATGTACACTATATGGTCTTTCGATATTTACTCAAAAATAATATATCAGATTTTTTTTGTTTTGGGATTACTAGCTCCAATTGGGATACTTTTACTAGAAATACTTCTATTAGAGATACTTATATTATTCTTTATTTTCTTTGACTCACTTTGAATACTTGAGTTCTATACTCGGGAGCTAACACCCAAGCTACAAATAATCAAAGTATGATTTCCTCTTTTGTTAAGTCTAAAGTATTTGATGTTTTTGCAACCAATTATATTATTGTATAGATCAAGAGGTATAGAAATGTCAATATCAGATTTTTTTTTTTTGACAAAAATCTTTTTTATAACAAATTTTTATCATAATTTATTTTTAGCCTATTATTTTATAAAACAAACATGTAATATAATTCTTTTTCCTGTGCATGTTTCTATGTAGGATTAACATACAAATACATGGATTCCTTGAAGATTAAGTGAGATAGACTATACTTATTTTTTTCCAATTTCAAAAACTTTTTTTGATATTTAATTATTATTGACCTACTTTTAATACATTCTCAACTTAGATATTTATCATTGGATAAACTAAAAAATATGAAACCAAACAAAAAAAATAATTTTTATTGATTATGAGGTGTATCAATTAGAAAATGATACTAAGTTTCCTATCTAACACATCACATCATGTGTGTATTAGTAAAGATTTATTATATCTGGTTCTTTCTAATATTTGCAGGACTGATAAACAACCACACACAATAAATTAAGATATTTTTTACATATATTAATAATTACCATTAATTTACAGTGTTATGATTTATGTAGTGATGTTATTTATTTTATATTTTTTTTATTTTTTTTATTTTATGAATGAGAACACCAAACATGTAAGCTGCACCAATTCAACTTGGATAGTATTTATCGAACAGCCCATTTGTATATATTATCATGATCTTTGATTGTGAAAGTTTATGCACCAACTTTTGTACATTGTATGATACCTAGGGTTAGTTCAACATTGAAAGGAGACAACAGATGCATAGAAGACACGTTGCAAGTGCACAACAATAACACAATAAATACATAGCATGCATAGAACATGCACACATCATGCGCACAGCTGGTTCACAATAGGAACACAAGGAAAAAAAAATAGAGAAAAGGTTTGGTTTTATGCAAAATTGGGTAGCATGCAATGCCATGCAGTTAGAGATGCCAAACCATTGATGGGATCAATCAAGGAAGCATTGATATGATATCAATCAAGAGAAGATTAATAAGATGTCAATATGCATAAACACATTATTCTTCCCATAGTATATACATTGCAAGAAGAAAATACATAAGAGAAAGATATTAATAATTATTTCCATAGATTAGGTCATGGCCGTGATCATTACATACTGATTATTAGATTTATATGTGAATCCTCATAGAGCTCTCATATCATGACACTTACAATATATCGGTACATAAAACTCATTTCTAAGATAACAATAGATATTTACTTTCATGTATATTTACAACTCTTGTGATTTATTTTCCTATTTCAAACTCAAGAGTTACTAATTTAGGAATAAATAATCTCATCACAAAAAAATCATTTATTTTTTTCTTATTACCTAAATATTATTATAGTCAACGGCAATTTATCAAAGATTATTAATTATGATAATATTCAACTTGACATTTTATTATTTTTATGTGTTTGCTTTATTTTTTTTATTATCTCAATGTATTTCTTTCTATTAGTTATATGATAATATTCAACTTGATCCTATGCAGCTACTTATGAATTCAAAGGTAAAAAAGAAGAAGAGAAGAGAGACACCCCATTTGATGCTCAAACCATAGCAGGAAATGTTATCCAAGGGCGTCTCCTTTCAATTTCATAACACCTAAAAAGCACGAGCACGGATACGGACACGGAGATATGACACGGCGGGATACGAGGACACAGTAAATTTCAAAAAATTAGAACACGAATACAGCTAGGACACAACAAAATAAAATAAAATAACAATAAAAATAATTATCTTTATAAATATTATTCTTAAAAAATATTGATAAAATAAAATAAAATAAAAGTTATAATTATCTTTATAAATATTAGGTATTTTATAAAATAAAATAAAATAAAATATTTTATTTTATAAAATAAAAATATTTTTTTATTTTATAAAATAAAAATACACGTATCTGTGCTTCTTTGCATAACATAAAGTACCACTGCAAGGGAATCAAACGCAACAACCAACTAAATAACTCAAGGGAAGCACATATAATTGAAGGAAAGAAAAGCAGCTGATCATAGACCACCCTAGAAAGAATTGCATGCAATTCTTGTCACCCTATGCTTTATAGTTAGCATTTCTAGAAATTTGATCTTAGAAATTTACGATCCAGTTACAGTAAAAGGTCATGCATAATATGTAGTTACCTATCCAATAGGAAGAGTTTCCTATGAGTAATGAATTTAAGAGAGCAGGCCAAATGGAGTTATCACAGGGCATGGGTCCAAACGAGTCAATGTCCATGCTAGCTTACTTCGATACTATTGTAGTAGAAGTCTGATATTAAGATGTTTGGGAAGTCTATTACTTTTATTATCATTGTATCTGTAGTTTTTATTGCTATTTCTACTAAAAGCGAGTGAATCCCTTCGATTGTAGTTAGTCTGAGTTGCATTCGATAAAAAGCCAGTAAAAGTTGAAGTTATAGAGATTTGAGTTGGATTCCTTCTGCCAAAAAAGTGATTTCCATTTCTTAGGATTCATCTTTATGTGATGATGGAGTAGAAAATTTATTATATGATAAAGCTAGGGATAGTGCAAACAAAAATTCTTTCATTTGTTCTACTTTCTTTTTAAGGGTTCTTTTATTATTAAAAACCATCTCTTTTGGCGGAATAATATCATTTTTACAATCTACATCTATCCTTAACTCACTTACACCCTTCCTAAACCTTAACCTACTAAAATAAAAAATAAAAAAAACTTAAGATTCAGTTTAGTTTATCAAGCCTTTTTAATTACAGCATATATTTCTTTAGTTAATTTTAACCTGTGTAATCTGTTTCTTCGTCCTGCGTTGTCATTCCTTCTCTGGCCTTAAGAATACTTTAACGATTTCTGCCCGACCCTCTGTCAATCTTGTAGTTACTACAGCCCACGCTTTCTATTTCTATCCCATATGAATTATTTTCAACCCGACCCAACTCCTAACCTTCTCTTCTTCCCCGTATCCTCGATAGCTTCATTTCTTTTTCCGTGCTCCAATGACAAGACCTGCACTACAACGAACAGACAAGGAACCTATACTGTCTAACTCTCCTAACTAAATCGAACTAATCTTCCCCATATCTCATCCCCTTACAATACCCTTACAGACTCTTGCGCAATCATTTTAACAGACCCCAAACCGACAAAAACACAGACTTCCAAAGTTTTAACAACAGTCATTTCATATGATTCCAGATTTCTCCCATCTTGCGTGTTGCACATTCTCACTCTCTCTTTTTGCCACTCCTTTGTATTTAGTAGAAATGTTGGTTTTCTCAATTTGTAAGACAGCTTTTCTTCAAACTCAAGCTGTCTGCATAACTCATAATGCTTGTTAAAATTTACCTAATTAAAACAAAGTAAAACAAAACTAACAGCAATCCCAAATAATATGGTATCATTCATTATTCACCCTTCCGGACCAGGGTGATACATGTTTCTCTAGTCTGCTTTCTGTAGGCGAGGTATAATGCTCTGCTCCTGCAAGTCTGCACAGTATTAGTGTTCACCCCACAGGGCCGAGGTGATTCTAAAAACTATGTTCCTTGTTGATCTGCTTCTAAACAAAATCATATAGCAGCACAAATATATCTAATAAAATAAATAACAATTTTAACTCACTTTTATTGATCTCCCTTCAGGATCAGAAAATATAATTTCAAAATAAGAAAAAAACCCAAAATTCAAAACCATTCCCATTAAATCTACCGATATTACCAACTCAAATCATAGTCCCCCCTCAGAACCGGGGTGGCTTTGTGTATTCACCTTCTTCATCATTAAAAATGTATGATACCTGCAAAAAACTAGTAAGACAAAAATTAATGCCACCACCTAGCTCAAGCCTTATTTCTAATTTAACCTTTTCTTTATTTTATTTTTTATTTATTCTAATGTATGGGTAAGCTATTTTATCTAAATTAATTATTTCTCAATACCTAATCGGAATGTTTTTTTGTTGGAATTCCTGCGAACCTCTCTTAGCACCTTCCTCAATTAGTTTATCCACTAACGTGTTAACCTCTCTAAATATATGTTTTATCTCTTCCTTCAACTCTATTAGCAATTTTTTTATTTTTTCAATTTCCGTTTCGAACTTCCATAATTGTATTTTACTTGTCACTAAGTCTATCAGTAAGCTCGAGTCTACTTGAACTTGCACATTTAAATATTTGTTTTCTTTACAAATTTTCAAACCCTTATGTAAGGCTATAACTTCTGAATGTAATGCCGAAAAAACTATTTCTCTCATTGTGAAGACTTTCATTACACCACCTTCCTCATTTCTTATCATTCCTCCACCCCGTGTCATTCCCATGTCTATTTTGAAACTTTCATCCGTGTTAAGCACAAAAGTACCTTGTGTGTGCTTTTCCCAACTAGTTATTTTTGTTACTGGCAGTTTTTCTCCCGGGTAACTAGACCTCATACCTTTATCTTGTATTCATCTAATCCTATTTTCCTAATCCTAATCGGGCTGCAAGCTGCGATAAAGGAGATTTCCCTCCTAATCGGGCTGCAAGCAGAGATAAAGGAGATTTCCCTCCTAATCTCTTCTATGATATAATTAACATTCATTTGTCTATCCTCAAATTTGCTATCATTTCTAGTCTTTCACAAGCACCAAACTACTACATGCGTTATGTATTCTCTTAACCATTTGAGAATCTTATTGTTTGAATGCTTATTATCCCAACTTCTTAATCACTCTTTAAGACTACATGAACGTTCTTCTATTTCTACCTTCTTTTCTAAATTATTCCATATCTTTTTAGCTATTTTCCCCGAAGAAAATAAGTGTTCTATGGTTTCTATATCTTGTTGGCAGCATTCATAACGCGATGTCAATCTTATGTCTTTCTTCTGTATATTTACGTCTACCAGGATAGCATTAGAGAGCAATTTCCATATAAAGATATTTATTTTTTGCGGAATCTCCTTAGCCCATATCTTTTCAAAAATTCCTAAGTGTGTCTTCCTATTTCTAACCAATTACTTCGCACTACTTAATATAAATTTTCAATGTGGAGTCAGAGACCATTTCCACCCATTATTAGTTAAAATTGAGTATTTTTCAACTATGCTTTGTTGCTTGCGCATAACTTTCCAAATATTTGACGTCTTTTTTGGATCTTTGAGTAATTTCCTACCTAATCCATATCTAGCCATTATGTATGCTGCCCAGATGCTATTTTTTTCCTTCAGTCTCCACCACTTTTTACAAGCCCAAGCATTGGTCGTATCATTTAGGCTGGTGTAGCCTAGACATGTTTCCTCCTTTGGATAGCATAATTCTTTCTATTTTATCCAATGCAGCTTATTTTTTCTATTTTTTTACCTCATAAGAAATTGGACATTTCTTTTCATTTGTTCTACTTGATATCTCCGTATTCCCTTCCGTAGTCTTTCAAATAGACATTGATTAGCAGTCGAGTATAACATTATCACACTTTGTGTTAAATAGGCAGAATAAGCTATAATCCTTTAGTGGTCTGAGATCATGGTAAAAAAATCTACTAGCCCAAGCAGGTTTTTATTTTCTACTATACACAAATAAATGGTGTAGCTCATGAACGCATTTCCTTTGACCCCATTTCTATGTGATGTCCTTTATAACAGTATATTTCCGGTAGTCCCTTGGGCTTTATCTATTAAAAGAACTACGTATATTAAGCAATCTAATGGTTAATAGTTCCTAGTCACTTTCTTCCTTTAAATATCAAGAGTGCTTATTCATAGTCCATCTTCCTATTATGAGAGTCTCTTTGTCTCTCGCCCATCTATTCAATATGTCTTCATTCTATCTTCCATAAGGTTTGTGTTGTAGTCTCATTCATCCGTAGCCCCCCTTTTTGTAATAGAAAGATTGTCTCCCAACCACTAGATGTATAAGTAGAAGTCCCTCGAGGGAAATCTTGTGAGAGAACCAGTTCCTTGCCAACAGTACTATTTGAAGTTTCTGTGCCCCTAGCAATAGTGGAATTCCCTTTAGTCCATGCATATCTTTCTTTTCCTACTCAATAAGAAGTAATGCCCATGGCAGCACTAGCAAACAAGTGAGATATAAAGTAAGCATTTTAAGCCAATGAAAATCAAAGAGTATAGCTAGTCCGAAGTACTCCGAATTTTATTCCACCTATCTAGCCGAGTGAGTAGTTGCTTGTTTCATCCAATCTAGCATGTCTCGAAAGGTGAATCTATAGTGTGATCAAACTGAATCATGTGAGAGGCATGTCTTCACTCTCTAAGTGGTCAGGCATTTGAGATTGTGTCAATCGTGCTTCCATTGCTAATATATGTCGATTCAACTGAGCAGCCTATCAATCTAAAAGTTCGATCCATCTACAAAGGCCAAAAATGATAGAAATGAAACCTTCCTCTTACCACTTTTGGACAAGGTGATAAACCCTTATCTAGCTACAACTCTCCTCCTTCCACACACATACAAGGATCGGCTGTTGAAACAAACCTTCGACAAATCTTTTTTTTTCGTGGTTGGGAAAGATTTATGCTGGGCCCTAGGTTCAACAATGAGCCGCTACTCCCAAAGTTTCATCCTGGCGTCTTTTCTTTTTAGGCAACAACATCAATCACTCCAAAAATAAAGACCAGCTAGTAGATTCAAAATCAGTGGTTGAGATCCTATAGTCTTCCACCCCTGACTCTGGAACAGGAATAGCAGATTTGCCTATTTCAAAATTTTATGTATATCCAAATTGACTATATTTCCTTCAAGTAATGTTGACTTCATTAGTTATATATAGGTAGACAAAACATAAACTCACTCGTCAAATAGATCAATATCAACGTTGAAAAGTTGAATTCCATTTAGGATTTACTGTAAACTTATTATATCTACCAGCTACTCTTCCTTGAGGACAATGTATCGCTTGTCTTTCTTCTCCTAGTTGCTTCTTGGATTCACCGCAAACAGATGACTAAAAGTGCTTACTAAGCACAGTCACAAAAATTCCAATTCAATTAGCAGCGAATCTTGCACTTGAGTAGCATATCTCTATCTGTAAGTGCGGATTAGGCGCATACCATAGATTAGCACTTCTTTCTTTACTACATACATATTATTAGTACTTGAGATTTTATCTAAAAAAATAAAAGATCTAGCTCTTGTTAGTGAGTCAACGTATTCAATATTCTCGAAGCACCATGTCCTAATGTCACATGCCTTCTATCTCAATCCAAATCCTCAAATACACTCAATGAATCCAGTTCTAGCGGACGCACTAAAAGAGTTTGATGCCCTTATTATTATATTAGAGAAAAGAAATGTTCGGGTGGAGGAAGAGCGAACCTAGTCTTATTCTGCTTTATACGTTATCCTTTTAAAAGTCATACTAAGCCTTCCCATCCGCCTCTACCCCTTCAAGCTTATTGAGCTCGATCGATATCACCCACTGGCCTTGTTACTTCGTTTTTTATACCCAAAAATCCAAAGTATTTTTTCATGAATGTTTGGAATGACAATGATTGACCAATATATGTCATAGAAGTCTTTAATTGCTCTAAATAAGTTGCATCATTCAATAGATTGACTATTGTGCACAAAGCAACTTTTTCTTTTATAAAAAAGGGAAGAGCTTGAGGTATACCCAGAAGTGGGAAAGGGGACAGGAAGATTCAACCTATATTCTATTTGACTTTATTTTTTTTATTGATATCATTTTGTAAGATAAAAAAACATTGAGAATGACTCCCCTTAGAATTGAGCAGGGTTGAGTGTATGTTCTTAATTTTATGATAAGATATTTTACCAAGTGTTTAAAAATTATTGATCTATTATTTATTCATTTTCAACTTAGTACTCACCTATAGTTAAATTAAGAATGTTAGATTCTAATAATAGTGGTGGCACGGCACGCTACAGTGTCATGCCGGCACGTAGGCACAGCATGCACGACCACGTACCGAACGTGGTCAATACGAGCCGATGCTCGACAAGCGATGCTCGCCGAGCTCCAAAAAAACAAAGACAGGCAACAGCAAGACAGCGTGGCACCAAAACCATAATTTTTAAAAAAAATTAAAATTTTGTCAGACCCAACCGGGCGGAACCCAAAAGTTTTCAGACCGCGGGTCCGTGCCTGGCTAGGCACGACACTGTTACTGTATCGTGTCGTGTTTGGCACGGCACGATAGCCCGGTCGGGCTGCCTAAAACTGGGCCGGGCCGTGCCAAGCTGGCCAGTTTGACACCTCTACCTAGTATTAGATATGTCTTTACTCTAAAATGTAAGGCTTGTCAATTGAAAAAGTATATTAAATCTTCCTATCATGTCCGTCAAACTTGTGTGAATAAGAAATCATTACACTTGGTCATTTAAAGACCTAATAGATATGAGACTCAATATGTATTTAGATATTATCACATTTATTGATAATTATATATGTTTTACTTAATTTTTATCATTTCAAATCACAAATTAATATTTTTTTTCAATTATTTAATAAAAAAATTTAATTTAACAATAATATAAATATCATTAGAAATGATAATATATTAGAATATGTGTCTAATAACTCCAACATTCACTATACTAGTCTTGAAATGATAATATAATATAGTTATAATATGGTCTTGAAATGATAAATATTTGACTGAAAAAATAGACACTTATTCGACACTCTACGTATTGACTTTTTTGGGTGGTTAGAAGTATATTTATTAATATATTGTATGTATTTGTGTTGGTATCGAAGAAATTTTACTAAGTTTATACTTTGAGATATTTTAATGAATGTGTTAGTAAAATTATATCTATTTGAATTAAAATTAATAAACTTAGTGGAGCGACAGCTTAGAGAGAAGAAAGGAGCAATGAAGAATCATTATATTTTCTATATCATAACTTAAATTCACATTCAACCATCTTACCAAATAGTTACATCATTCTTTCTTGGCCGTAGCTTTACAAATCTAGTCGTGACAATCTTTGTATATCATAACTATATACCAAATTGATGCAATCTTTTCATTGTACAACATAAACTTCATAGACGTAATATTATATTAAAATTATAGCTATATTATCTCTAAAATAATCTAATGGTCATGATATTATTTTATATCGTGACAACCAAGTATTCTACTAGTATAATTAATCGAGACAAATTTCAGCACCATGATTTATATAATGCATAATCAAAATATTAAGTATTTTAAGTCGTAACATTATTTTCTATCATGATAATTCATTCCAGAGAGCATTTACTCTGGTCACAGCCTTTTTCAGTGTCACGATCTTGTGCTTCAAAGAGAAATCATCAAAACTATAATCATTTTCAATGTTACGACTTTGGGTTATAAAAATAAATATATCAGTCTTAGTCACTCTCAATGCCACAACATTTTATTCCAGAAAGAAATTGCTTCGGTTGCAATTATTCCCAACGTGGGATATTTTACTTCAAAAAGAAATTACCTGAATCATGCTATTCATTATTGGCATGAACTTTAGTGCTCCATATATGATCCAACGAGATATGAAGGTCACAATCTCAAGTCTATACTGTGACTTTCAACTTAAAGTGTCATATGAATATCCTCAAGTATTTAAGCAATACTTAAAATATTTAAATAAAAAAGAGAAATAAAGAATTGGATTTCAAGCCAAAACCCGAGGCATGTAATTTCAGCCCCTAGTTATGGCCAAATTCACAAAGAACACAATAATATTTAATTAAGTTTTAGATTTTAATGCTTATATCCACGTTTGATCTTGTATTGGGAACCCTCAAGTTGCATAACGTGTTTTACAACACATCTTGTATGAAATTTTTCTTAATATTAAATTAAATTGATATCTAAGATTATGTTACATACTTGTGTGTAATTAATATGATATTTATATATCAATGAATATTAGTTTTGATGTTGTGCTATGGAATATTGATTGATATATACATACATACATACATATATATATATATATATATTAGAATTGAGATTTAAAATTTTCGCTGCATAATAATTTTATGCATGTCGATCGTGATCGTCAATGACAGGTATGCCATTGAACATGCTTACATGATACGATAAGGAAAAAAAACAATTCTTCTAATCTCAACGTATGAGAAATTTATTATGCAAAAACTAGAGGTGCCAAACGAGTCAGTCGGCCCAGGCACGGCCATTGACCTGGCCCAATTTAGCATTGCCTAGCTCAACATGGCACGATCTAGAACCATGCCACGGGTCGAGCCGGGCTACCACTTGGCACGGTTCGTGCCATGCTGGGCAGGCACAAACCGTGCCTCATGTCGGGCCAGGTATAACCCATGTATCTGGCCCAACATCACAATAAACTAGTCCTAGCATGATGGCGACCGCCCGACAGAATCCCCATCAAGCAGTCATTCGGGCTGATTTAGGTTTTTTTTAATCCGACTGATTCAAAGGTCAAATCGATCAAATTTTGAGTTTTGACCGCCCCTTAATGGGGCGGTCTATTTCTTTTTAAAATATGCAACCACGTGGTCGATTTTAATTGGTTGGCGCCACCTGGCAACATTTTTTAAAACAATTCGCCTACCCCTTTACGCACGACACGGTCGGCACAACAATGTCCAACATGTCATGCTTGGCTGGTGTCACAGGCACCGTGTCGTGTCTAACACGGAACAAATCTTAACCATGTTGTGCACGGCATGGTATAATGACCCAATTGGGATGAGAAAAAATGAGTCGTGCCAACAAGGCATGACCCATTTGACCCCTCCATCAAAAATATAAAATTGAGGTTAGTTTAATTATTGTAAATTTATTACTCATGAAACTGAAAACACGAATACACTTATGACTAATCCATTATGCATATTCTAGAAGAACTAACCTCAAATAATATGAAAATTAAATAGAATATCTAACCTAAAAAATTCATTATCATATAAGAATTGTGTCAGCCATGAAGAATAATAAAAGGTAAGTCACAAGACCACACATGAGGAGGTAACCCATATGATAGTGACAGTATTGAGTGTCAAATTTTCTTATATGATTTTCATAAGAGAGATTCATAGGAAAACAAATATTAACTATGATGAAAATAATACTTACAAAGTCAAAAACACAAATACATTCATTATCATGTTATCTCACATCTTTAAGATATCAGAGATCAAAAAATAAGTGTATATTTTTAAAATAATCATCTAGAGGTGTCAAACGGGCCAGCCCGGCACGGCCCAGCCCGTTTTAAACCGGCACGATCGTGCTACCGTGCCCGGCAAAGTACGGTTTAAATATAGGCGGGCCCGGCTTGGCAATACAGGCCAGGGCAGAGGCTGACCCGAGTGGCCGAGCCCGACTGCCCAAGTCCTGAGACTGAGAGTGAGAGAGACTGAGAGGCAGGAGCAGCCCGGGTCACGCCCACGCGTGCCCGCCGCCCGCGTGAAACCTAACCGGCACGGGAAGATACCGTGTCGTGCCTCGTGCCGTGCCTTGTGCCTGGTCGGGCCGGCCCGGCCCATTTGACACCTCTATAATCATCAATGATAATTGATAATTTGGCTAAAAAAAATACAATTTCAAATAATTCATGAACAAAATGATGTATTACTTTGATGGTGAACTACGGAAGAGATAATTACAAAGAAATCATCATTAATAGTGATTGTTAAAAGATGACATCCACTATATATGCAAAAAGGTAATTTAGCATTTTTACACACAAGAAAGGAGAGACAAAGCATATTGACAAAAACTCAAATTTATCAACTCAACTCGAGCAGTGGTGATTAACTATTGATTACTCGAACTACTAACTCAATCCTTATGTGATTGATATCTAGACTTACATTCATTACTACTTGTATGACTTATACTTGTAAAAACTCAACAAAACTTATTTTTGATAAAAATGATCCAAAATATTTTTGGGAATATATATTTTTAACCAAAAAATACATTATCAACAGAATACCCTTTTTTATCCTTTCTCACCATCTTACCTTTCAGATCTTGCATATTGAAAAAAAAAATATTCAGCTTACCACAATTTTTAAGAGCATTTACTATATTTAAGAATCATGATCTCTCCCCCAAACATGACAAAATGAGACATGATAATATAATATTTTTTTTTGTTACTCAAGTACCAAGAAAAAATTATGATATTATTCATCAAAAACTGATAGAATATCATAAGTACTAATTTTACTTTTTTGAGCAGAACTCATTCTTTAATAAGCTTAAAAAGATTAATGATCCAGTATATATATATGAATCTATTATTTTTCTTTACTTTAAAATAATCCCTCTTAAGCCTCTAGCTAAGAAAGAGAGAATCACTCATTAATTTCATTTAACCTTATTGGCTCATATTATAATAGCATTTTTATGGAATCACCATATATACCAACAGGTACAGAATAGATTGATTATAATATAAAAAAAAGAGATTTCTTTAAAAAAGGAATCTCCCTAAAATATGATCGATCTGGTAGCTTCCGAATCTATTTCAATCTCAACTTAAAATATGTATTGGACGATGATTACCTAGGACTTAGAATTTATTATAAAAGAGACAGAATTTTTTCATAACATATGTGAGTCTCCTAATAAGTTAGATAATCATGCAATCAACTCTTCTGATATTTATCTATCAAAATCTCTCCAAAAAAAAATATGAGTTATATTTGATATTCTATTTCACATGTATTATCGAACTCACATTTTTCCTTTCTTTTATATTTGTTACTATTTTATTGACAATTATATAAATAATAATATATCAAATCTTATAAGAACTCAGAGATTACATATATTTGGATGAGAATAATACTTAAATAATTGATCACATGAAATATATTTCTGTTATATACATATATTATAGATCATATCTTAGTACGATGACAAGTGTTTTCATCTAATTGCTATAGATTTTAACTTCAAAATTTATCAGATATTATCTCTCTAATTTTTAAAAATAAGGTTATCAAGATATTAACATCTCTCATATATCATGCTAAAGCAAAAATCTCGTGCACTGAATACAACTTCTCTAATGAAAAGTATAGCTAATTACCTAATGAATAATATTAATCTAGTTGAGATATACTTATTTTGTATTGATATAAGCTATTTTTTTTTACATTTCCAAATTCATTATGTATTTGAGGATACAAATTTTGAAATAAATATTTGTATTAATTTAGCATTTTGTATTTAAAAAATTAAAATATATTATATTTTAATATGATAGCAAGTACCTTCATCCACAAGCCATTTAGGCATATCTAATATAAACATTGATTGCAACTAAAGCAAGGAGAAGATAAAAAAATATTTAGTATATTATCACAACATATGTTTTAACTACTGAACAATCAATAAATATTTTCATGAAGATTAGGAAATGATAATTTATTTACTTCTCTACCAAGCTAAATATGTATGTGATTTTCATTCACCATCTTTAAAAAGGAATTTGAATATTATATTTATGTTTTGCATTTTTGTGTAAGATTAGTTTTACACAAACATTAACATATCAAATCTCATAAAAACTCTAAATTTAAATAAGTATCTAAAAAATTCTTATGTTTCATGCATCTATTAGACATCTTATCTTAGTGTGATGGCAATTATTTTCATCAAAGGATGATAGGTCTCAAATTAGAGATTTATTAGATGCAACATCTCCAATTTTTAAAAATAAAATTATTAAAATATTAATCTCTCTCAGATCCTACATAAAAGTATAAGCCTTATACACTAGGTACAACTTCTCATTTATGTTTTAGATTTTGTATTATATATTATTACACAAATACTAATACATTGAATCTCATAAGAACTCTAAAAATTAAAAATAATTAAACAAGAATAATATT
The DNA here is from genome assembly GCA_029783825.1 of Sapria himalayana. Classification (NCBI taxonomy): domain Eukaryota; kingdom Viridiplantae; phylum Streptophyta; class Magnoliopsida; order Malpighiales; family Rafflesiaceae; genus Sapria; species Sapria himalayana. The sequence goes on along the minus strand of JAREIK010001073.1, from coordinate 2,771,550 downwards.
AAAATTGATGATCATTTGGGAAGTCTTTGTATTACAAGCATGAATTAGAGATTATAATAGTAAGTACTTTTATACAAAAATGACATGTCTCAAACTTGAGACTCATTAGACATGGTCTCTATAATTTTTTTAGGATAAGACTATCGAGATATTAACACATCTCAAGCCATGTGCTGAGTAAGAGCCTTGTGCACTAAATATGACTTTCATATTTTTCTCGTACTCAATATGATTAAGCTAATACAAAATAAGATTGGTGTGACTGGAAATATCAATAGTATAAAAAAATAAAGTATTTTATAATATACACATAAATATTTTCCTTCAATTTTTACGAATTAAAAGTTGTAGAAGAAAGTGTGGCATACATGAAAATTTGTATAGGATAGTCCACTATCTTCATGAAACCTTATGTAAGCAAACTCCACCTTCCTGCTATTGTACCATGTTTGCTGATAGGCTGCTAATATGATAAAAGTTCATAAGTTTCTCCCTACAAAAGCATTGTTTACGTCTCTTCATATATGTCAAGGCTCCTCTTTCATCAAATGGCAATAGGATAACAAACATGCAACAAGGGAAGAAGAGTCACATACAGCAATAGCTGGAATAAAGAATTGACAACAAGGCACTAGTTACATTTTACTCAAACCAGTAGCTATGACAACAACTAGAGCTGTCAAACCAAAAATAGCAACAATCGCATTCATAGAAAAGACCATTCTTGTTTGAGTCTTGATGTACTTGCAAATACAATCATACAGCACTACTAAATGATAAAAAGATACCTACAATAAAAAATGACCACAAGATCAGCGGGACTACAGCAGGTGGGAATTAAGGTTGTACCTAATATACAAGACTCATACTTTAATGTGAGATTTGTGAAATATTAATATATCAACAATCTTATCTTTCAAAAATTAAAGAGAGTATTTCTGATGAGTCTCAAACCAAAGACCTATTACTCTTAGACGAAGGTATTTATTATCATACTAAAGATGACTTCAAATAGATATATATATCACAAGAATTTCTAAGGTGATTATTCATTCTAATATTATTCTTACACAAATATATTTAATTTTAGCATTCTTATGAGATCTGATATATTAGAATTTTTTTTATATATATTTTTCAAAATATGAAGTTTACATTACAAACTAGGGCAAGCAACCCTAGCTGCAATACTGGGAGAAGTCATTTTGCATCACTAGATTGGGCCGGGCAACCCACCTCTAAAAATATTTGACCCGGCCTAGCCAAACAATTCAGTCAAACTAAGATGGCTTTTGCCCAGCCCTGTCCAAACCAGGCTAGGGCAGGTTTTAGGCCCGACCAGAAGCTGGGAGAAAGAGTCAAACCCAAATTGATACCTCCATTTAGATGTAAAATAAAAGAGAAGAATTGAAAACCCAATTTATAGGGCTTGATTTTGTCGAGAAAATGAGGTCCTGGGGTGAGACAATAAGATCACTGAAATCTAAATACCTGTTCTTTCATCTTGTCTTGAAACGTTGAGGGCAGCATGTTAGGAAACAGTTTCAGAAACACAGGTAGCAAAAACTCCATGAAAGGAACTATAATGAAAACTGCAAATGGAACCAGTCGAAAAATATCTGCTGTGGTTCGTGTTAGCTGTTGCCTCTCCCTTCTGGACAAACTCTTCCCACCAGCAAGTTTTAACAGCAATCTCAAACTGATCCTTACATCAGCCCATAATAACTTAAACCCTAACCAGTAATGTTTCAATGTTGAGATAATTTCATGTTTCCAATGACCAAGTTTCTTTGTCCAATCCTCCCTGTATAAGGAAACAACACCCACATGAACAATAGAAGAACTGGAATGGACCCACCAGCATATAGAACAAGAAGCAGTGAGAGTATTTACCCATATTAACATATTTCTCATGTTGTAATTTCTCAACTAGTGACACCAATAGGCACAATACACATCATTTAGTATTTTTGTGGTTAAAGTATCACAAACATATAAAAAGAAAAAAGTAAAGCATTGAATTGTAAGTTTAACATACACATTACACTCCAAAATTACAAAAAAAAAAACAATAATATTCAACATTTTACTCAAACTAGTATGTAAATATCTCGAATATCAAACTTAGAAAAAAAAAAGATAATTATAAAACTTTTAAGAGTATTCATAAAGATATATAATAATTAATCCATAATAAATATATATGTTGAGGTGAAAGCTTGAATTCAGCACAAAAAAAAAACAAGTGCAGTTAACACACCAAGCCTAGTCGTGCTGGTCATGCCAAACTCATTCAGTCATGTCATGCATCGGAAAGCAAGCCATACACTGACACAAAGGTTGTGCATTTGGCCGAGCTCGAGTTGCCCAACCCATTTAACGCCTCTAATTCAATCCATGATTGCTGAGAGTTTATTTAATTTTTACTCGCATTTGACCAAATAATTATAATTAATGATTCTTTTTTATATTATTTCTTGATACTCATCAAGTTATTACCCACATGTTAAATCTTAACCAAGCAATGTGGATAAAAAATAGGTCATTACAATGCAATGCACCCTTCATTCAAAATTGACATTCACTACTTCATAGATCCCACATGCAATAGGTAGCAGCCCTCATACAATTCCAAAACAATACCCATCCCCAAGAAATGAACTATTGTGAAACCATTGTAAAAACCCCTGGGTAAAACTCACCCCTAGGGGCCAGCCTATGAGGGAAGGAAACCCAAGAGGTTATTAACCCATAGGTCAAGTCTTAGCCAAATGATGTGTGATGACAAATGAGTTGTTACAATGCATCTCCCTTTCAAACCAACTTCCACGATAGCTAGTGAATTCATGGTTCCCACATGGTGGATAGCAATCCTCAAATAATTTCTGAATGAGAGTCATTCCCAAGGAATGAACATGTTATGATAGGATTGTTAAGAATTATGAGATATCATTATTGTTATGGATAAAAAATAGGTCATTACAATGCAACCTTCATTCAAAATTGACATTCACTACTTCATAGATCCCACATGCAATAGGTAGCAGCCCTCATACAATTCCAAAACAATACTCATCCCCAAGAAATGAACTATTGTGAAACCATTGTAAAAACCCCTTGGGTAAAACTCACCCCTAGGGGCCAACCTATGAGGGAAGGAAACCCAAGAGGTTATTAACCCATAGGTCAAGTCTTAGCCAAATGATATGTGATGACAAATGAGTTGTTACAATGCATCTCCCTTTCAAACCAACTTCCACGATAGCTAGTGAATTCATGGTTCCCACATGGTGGATAGCAATCCTCAAACAATTTCTGAATGAGAATCATTCCCAAGGAATGAACATGTTATGATAGGATTGTTAAGAATTATGAGATATCCTTATTGTTATGGTAGGATTGTTAAGAATCATGGAATATCATTATTGTTATGGTAAGAATCATGGGATATCATTATTATTATGGTAAGAATCATGAGATATCATTATTGTTATGGTTAGAATCATGAGATATCCTTATAATATCTTCTGGTTTATTCCTTAGGATATTCTTAGAATATCATCTGGTTTATTCCATTCTTTTGTATATATATAGGTGTCTCTATAGGTTGTAAAAAATCAATCAATTCATTTTCACCAATTCATTCTCTTATATTTCTTCACATGGTATCAAAGGAATTAGGATTAGAATAGCTTAAAATAGAGCATTTTTTTTTGTGGGATTTTTTTTTTACAGTGCGCCACACCTACTGCCTCTTTCCGACGACTGCTCCAGCGAAATTTTCCAGCCACCAACCCCACCAACAGGAGCGCACCTCGCCAACGACCACCGTTGTCCAAGGCCGTCACCTGAAACCCCCACACGCGCCCCCACGTGCCGCCTAAAGTGGCTGCCAAATCTGCACCTGCCGGTCACCTTCCCGGCGCGTGACGACTTGTCGACGGTTGCAGCACATCCAACCGACCACCACCTGAATCGTCTCTGTCCCAGGAATCCATATTTACCCTCCAATCTTCGATCCAACAACCCTAGCTTGGTATTTTGGTATTTCTTCAATTCGACCCCTTTTGTCTCAACCATGGATGTTTTGTCAATTTTGGATTTTTGAGGTGTTTTGCACCGTTTATTATATCCTATATCTCGTATATACCCCTTTACCTTGATCTAAGCACTAAAACTTGGATTTCTAGCTATTCGTCAATTTTGGCCAGGTGTTCTTTGTCGAGTATTCATTCAATAATTGCTTACTTTCATCAATCTTGCCTCTAACCTGTTTTCAGACGCTTAATCATGATTGAATCTGCTTCCAAGATGCCTCTCGCCGCTCTGGCCGGAATTCATGTTTTTTCAAAGATTACGAAATATAAACTAAATGGTCGAAACTATATCGACAAGAGTAATACAGTTCGAATCTATTTCCGAAGTATGGAGATGGAGCAACATCTTACCTCTGACCCACCCACAGATGATTCCAGCCACATCTAGTTACAGAATGATGCTCGTCTTTTCATTCAGGTCAGAAATTCAATTGATAGTGACGTGATTGAAATCGTTATTCACTGTACAACGGTTAAACAGTTGATGGATCATCTTGCATTCCTATACTCTGGTAAGAGAAATATCACCTGAGTATTTGATGTTTGTAAAGTATTTTATCGGGCTGAGATGCAGGACATGTCCCTTTTGCAAGCATACGTAGACTATAAAAAGACCTATGCGGAATTGAATATGGTGCTATCTTTTAGTACCCATATTGCAATCCAACAGCAACAACATGAACATATGACTATTATGGGATTCTCGGCTATGCTACCACCTGCTTATGACTCTGCTCAAGCACAGATTCTTGCTAGTCCCACCATCACTTCATTAGAAGTTGTATATAGCAGAGTTGAATGGGTAGGTATCTCTCATTATGCAGGACTTCGATCATCAGCCTCACTCACTCATGTGCTTCTTGGTCAAGGTGGACCTGCGTCAAAACAACAGTATGCCCGGCCTCCATCAAAGGGGGGCACATCCAAGATTATTTGTCATTACTGTAAGAAGTCGGGTCATATAATTCAGGAATATTGGAAATTAAAGAATATTAATCAGCGAGGTTCTTCTGTCACTCTTGCTTCCGCAACCAACACTGCTACCCCAACTATTCCAGTTATACAGTTCTCTGCCGACAATCTTGCTCAATTCTAGAAGTACCAAGCTTTTCTGAAGTCTACCCAATCCTCTTCGGCTGCCATGTCCAACCTTGCCCAGACAGGTAACTCAGTCACTTGCGTTGTATCCTGCACCAATGAATGGGTCATTGACTCAGGCGCCTCTAATCACATGACATGTAACCATAGTTTACTTTCTTCCGTGCAACCCACCTCGTCCGAGTCCATCATTACCTTGGCGAATGGGTCCAAATCTCGTGCCCTTGGGTCATGCACTGTCTCGCCTACCTCATGTCTTCCTTTATCATCAATTTTGTATGTGTCTAATCTGTCGTTTAATTTACTCTCTATCAGCAAACTTGCTCATGATCTTAATTATTCAGTCTCATTCATTCCTGCCTATTGTCTTTTCTAGGACCTGGTGAAGAAACGGACTATTGGTAGAGGACGTGAGTCTGATGGTCTCTATATACTTGATCAGTCTTCATCCTGGGCAGCCACTTGTCTTGCAGCATTGAGTCCTTTTGAGTTGCATTGCCGCTTAGGTCATTATTCTCTTACTTTATTAAAAAGGTTATATTTCCAGTTCTTGTCATTGTCTACCTTAGAGGTGTCAAACGGGCCGGGCCGGGCCGGGCCGACCCGTCCCATTTTTTTTGAGCACGGGCGTGCTTTCGTGCCGAGCCAAGAACGGTTTAAAAAAGCCAGGCCCAACACGGTCCGCAAGCACAGCAGGCCGTGCCAGGCCAGCACAGGCCTGGCCTGGCCGTACGGGCCAGTAAAAATGTTTTTGTTTAATTTTTTTTAATTTTTATTTTATTTATATAAATTGTTAAATTATATACAAAATTATAGATAATGTATAATATTATATATTTATAATATGAAAATTGTTAAATTTTATTAAAATAACTAAGTTTAAAATTTTTTTTATAATGTGATATAAATTTAGTTTAAAATTTATTAGAATTATATAATATAGTTATAAATTTTTAAATGAAAAATTAAAACAAAAAAATAAATAAATCAATATATTTTGTTAAAAAAAATAAAAATTAAAAAAAAACATAAGCAACTCAAATGAAAAATGACCAATCAGCCATTTGATACCGAATGTCCGAACCAAACAAATTACAGTTTCAACACAACGTATAAATAAAGCGTACAATCAATAAAAAATAAAATATCAAAATCAAAAAATAATAGATCATCATCAATCGTCAATCGGCATATCATGAGCATCATCAGCCGCAACATCAAGATCAGTATCATATGAATTATCATCATCAGCAATCAACTCATCCGCTATCACAATGGATGCGGCTACAGTCTCTGTCCCAGTCCCAGCTCCAGCACAATCACGGATGCTAAACCAATAATCTTCTCAATCCTTCAAATAAGCCAAAGCCTCAACAATATCTAGACATAATTTTGATCTCCGATCCGAAATCATGTTCACTACAACAGAAAAAACAGACTCCGATGCTACGCTCGACACCGGAGGAGTCAGTAGATCCTGTGTCATCCTAAATAGCACGAGAAAGGTGGACTCATATGATTTCCACCACTGTAATATATCAAGATTCTTAGTATCAGAATGTGATATGATTGAGTAGTAATCGGTATCTAAATACCGAGAAATCTCGCTCCTATGTGATGGTCCACCCCTATATTTCCCCCTCGCTAACTGAATGGAAAAATCATCATCTCCGAACAAGGTATCAATGTCCGTAATTACAGTCTCACCACCACCACCACCATATCTAGTATCCTAGTATGTGAACAGGTCAATCAACTTCTCGTGAATGAACCCTTCTGGTGGCTCTTCCAGGTTCATGCACGAGGAAATGTAGGTCAGAGTATTTTCTACCCCTTCCACCTTAACCCTAAGGTCCATGCATGCAGCGAGACAATAAAGAGATGGAATGGTGGACCAGTACTTCAAGTACTTGGTTTCCATCTCTGCAACTATATGTTAAGTGTCGAGTCAGCTCGATACTTCCTAAACATGCTACTAATATTGCATATGCACCGGAGTACAATGCAAGTAGTGGGCGTATAAACCGACGAACACATGTTCGTTGTATCATAAAAAATCTTCAGGAATTTTATAAATGAAATTTCTGAAGTCCAGTCAGTGTCATCAATAATAAGTTTGTCACTCTTACTATTGACGTAGTCGGATATCACGTGTTTGTATCCAACACATGATTCTAACATCGAGTACGTGTAATTCCAATGATGTCTCACATCCGATTGGAACTTCTTCTTCTTAAGATTCACAGACAAACAGAGACTACCAAACTCATATTGTCTACGATGAGTGCAAATATATTTTAGTACATTACGTATATTATCCAACGTGGGGAAATACACATTCATACCCGCTTGAACAATCAGGTTAATCACGTGATACATGCATCTGACAAAAAAATCTCTCCTAATGGTGCGTCTCTAATATTCCTAACAGATATGTTGATCACTACTTCATTATTAGATGCGTTATCGAATGTGATACTAAAAATTTTATTTTGAATTTTATATCCCCTAAAGATTTTCATCATACACTCAAAAATAGCCAGGCCATCATGAGGATGAAGAATTTCAGAGAATCCTAAAATTTTTTTATTCATAGTCCAGTTAGAATCTACATAGTGACTGGTGAGACATGAATAAGATGATTCATCGTGACTTGTCCAGATATCAGACGTCATGGACACCACTCCACTATATGTCATAAATTCATTAATTATTTTTTGTTTTTCTAGCTTATATATCTTTAGTATGTCATTCCTAAATGTGGACCTAAGAATCTTACGATAAACATGTTGAAAATATGTTTGCATGATGCGCATTACCCGTGAATCTTCCGAAAATCTAATCGGAAGACACATCAATGCGATAAGTATGACCATGTCGTTTCTACCCAACTCGCTAGAGTATATAAAGGGAGTAAACTTTGAGACTGAACTTGATCCAGTCTCAAAAAATACAGTGTCAAATTGAGTTTGTCTAGGATCTAATGGACCATGTTTTTTGGTGCATAATTCAGCATCCCTCTTAAGGTGCTCAGTCCCAAACGAACTCTTACATGTTAAAAATCATATACAATATTTGTACTATGTCATTTCTTGTTCCTCATCCCTAATATTTTTTTGTTTTATTATATTAAAATGAGTCCAAACTACAGAAGTTCTCCTAATTTTTTATTTTTTAGAAATTTGGATTGAGACGACTGGAGAAACCAAAATTTCAGCAATCTCAGACCTCTGTGTAATATTTTCATTTTCTAAATTTAAATATATTTCATTAGTATTTATCATTTTTTAGGATTTTAGTTATTCAGAATAGTTATTTAGAGACTAGAAGACTGATTTTAATATTTTTTATTTTTGGTCTAGAGAAAGAAACTTGAGAGAGAGAGAGAAAAAAAAGTAAAAAAAAACTTAAAATAAATTACCTGGTAAAAGCAGTGAGGTCGGTCACGTGCACGGTGCACCACAGTCAAGCTCAAAATTATAAACTCAAGTTGAGATTCCCAAAAATCTAGGCCGAATGCCGAAATCCCAAGTCTCGATAGAGAGGAGCAAGATTTTCGAGAGAAAAAATGAGCGATTAGAGAGAAAATATGTTTATGAAAAACATAAATATTAAAGAGATGGTGATAGAATTTATAGATTAAAGAAATATTTTTTTTAAAAGGTTTTTTTTTTTGAATTTTTTTTAATTTTTTAGGGGGCAAAATCATGAGGGCCGTTGGATTATGCCCCCTAGCCATTGGAGGCGAGATCCAATGGCTGAAATTTAAATTTTTTATTAATTTTTTTTCCCGTTAGAAGGGGGGGATTGGGTCGGTTCGGGTCTCGGGGGACTGTGGGTCGAGTCCAATCAGACACGACCCGTGGTCTTTTTTGCGGGAGGGGTGAAGCAAGGGGGTCGGGCTCAGGGGACACCCGACACGGGACGAACCCGTGCCAGTGTGCCGTGCCATGGGCACCGAACCGTGCCGGGTCAAGGATGGCACGGCTCGTGCCTTACCAGGGCACAGCACAGGCCGGGCCGGCCTAGGCACCGCCAAACCATGCCGTGCCTCGTGCCGGGCCGGGTCAGCCCGGCCCGGTTGACACCTCTAGTCTACCTTACCTTGTGAGTCCTGTCAACTGGCGAAACATCATCGTCTCAGTTTAAGTCCTCGAGTTAATAGACGAGTTATTGCTCCTTTTGAATTAGTCCACTCCGATGTTTGGGGCTCGTGTCCTGTCCTGTCACCCACTAGGTTCCGTTACTTTGTTACTTTTGTGAATAATTTTTCAAGAATTACATGGTTATACTTAATGAAATCTCGGTCGAAAATATTTTCTCATTTATGTGCCTTCTATGCTGAAATTCAAACTCATTTTTATATTTCTGTCCAAACATTACATAGTAATAATGCTAAAGAGTATTTGTCTGAGTCTTTTCAAATATTCATGCGTGAGCGAGGCATACTTCATCAAACCTCATGCGTTGATTCTCCCTCTCAGAATGGAGTGGCGGAGAGAAAAAATTGACATCTTTTGGAAACTGCTCGGGCTCTGCTTTTCCAAATGCATGTGCCTAAGTATTTCTGGGCCGACACAGTTTCCACTGCTTATTTTTTTATTAACCGCATGCCCTCTTCTGTGCTTAACTAGGATACTCCCTTTCATATCCTATACCCCACTGCCTCTTTATTTCCCATTCCCCCCGAATTTTTGAGTCTACATGTTTTGTCAGGGACGTTCGCCAACAGCTCTCCAAGCTTGATCCTAAAGCCCTCAAGTGCATCTTTCTTGGCTATTCAAGAGTTCAGAAAGGGTATCGGTGTTACTGTCCTGATCTTAAGCGCTATCTAGTGTCTTATAATGTCACCTTTCATGAAGATACCTCCTTCTCTACCTCTCCTGGTCCTCCTAGTGAGGGGGAGGATGATGATATTCTGGTCTACCCTATCTCTCCTGTGACCGGTTCTACTCCTGCTCCGCTGGATCGTCCTCCGATCACACAAGTATACTCCCATCAGCCGCCTCCGCCAGTCTCCGATCCTCCACCATCAGGTCCCTCGCCATCAGCTCCTCCCTCCGATGATGACTTTCCTATTGCTTTTCGCAAAGGTTCACGTAAGTGTGTTCATCCTATTTTCTCTTGCTGTCTTATCATAACCTTTCTCCTTCATTTCGTACTTTCATTACTTCTTTGGATTCTACCTCTTTACCTGCCTCTATTCCTGAAGCCTTATCTCATCATGGCTGGCATCATGCTATGCGGGAGAAGATGGCAACATTGGAGACTAATGATACTTGAGATTTAGTGAAGTTGCCTGCAGAGAAACGTGCTATTGGTTGTCGCTGGGTGTTTGCAGTGAAAGTTAATCCCGATGACAGTCTTGCTCGCCTCAAAGCTCGACTTGTGGTCAAAGGCTATGCTCAGACCTATGGTATTGAGTATGTCGATACCTTCTCTCCCGTGGCCAAATTGACTTCGGTCCGACTCTTTATTTCTTTGGCTGCCCGGTACAGTTGGGATCTCCATCAGTTAGATGTCAAAAATATCTTTCTCCATGGTAATCTTCAGGAGGAAGTCTATATGGAGCAACCTCCAAGGTTTGTTGCTAAGGGGGAGACAGACAACCGAGTTTACCGCCTTCGCAAAGCCTTATATGAACTCAAATAGTGTCCACGTGCATGATATGAAAAATTTAGTTAGACAATTGAGAAGTTTGGGATGCACAAGTGCAAGTCTGACCATTCAGTATTTTACCGAAATTTAGCAACCGGGATCATTTTGTTTGTTGTTTATGTTGATGGTATCATTATAACTGACAGTGACACCACTGATATTTTGTTACTGAAGTCCTTTCTTCAACAACAATTTAGTACAAAGGACTTAGGTATGTTAAAGTATTTTTTGGGTGTAAAGATTATGAGAAATAACAAAGGGATTTTTATCTATCAACGCAAGCATGTGCTGGACCTATTATCCGAGACAGGTAAGAGGCGTGAAACCGTATAATTCACAATGACTCCAAACATGCAACTAGTCAAAGAAGGAGAACCGTACAATGATCCTGAGAGATATCAGAGGTTAGTTAGAAAATTAAATTATCTTACAGTCACACGTCCTAATATTGCATATGCTGTTAGTATTGTGAGTCAGTTCTTGTTTCCCCCCACTATTGATCATTGGGCAGCTGTGAAACACATTCTGGGTTACCTCAAAGCCAGTCCGGGAAAATGTATTCTCTATGGTAATCATGGGCATGAGAAGATTGAATGTTTCACAGATGCAAATTGGGCAGGCTCCAAGAATAATAGGCGTTCTACTTCAGGCTATTGTATCTTTGTGAGAGGCAACCTGGTGTCCTGAAAAAGCAAGAAGCAAAGTGTTGTATCTCGGTCTAATGCAAAATCAAAATATCGAGTCATGGCACAGGCCACATGCGAGATAATGTGGATTCACCAGCTTTTGACAGAAACAGGTATCACACATCCCTTATCAGCCAAAGTTTAGTGTGATAACCAGGTAACAATTCACATTGCCTCCGATCCAGTGTTCCATGAGCGAACCAAACACATTGAAATCGACTGTCACTTTATTCGTGAGAAGATACAGCTTTGGCTTATCTCCACAGGATATGTGAAGACTGGAGACCAATTAGAGGACATCCTCACCAAAGCCTTGAGTGATGATCGGGTTGCTTATTTGTGTAACAAGTTGGGATAAGAGATATATATGCTCCAACTTGAGGAGGAGTGTTATGATAGAATTGTTAAGAATAATGGGATATCCTTATTGTTATGGTAGGATTGTTAAGAATCATGGGATATCCTTATTATTATGGTAAGAATCATGGGATATCCTTATAATATCCTCTGATTTATTCCTTAGGATATTCTTAGAATATCCTCTGGTTTATTCCATTCTTTTGTATATATATAGGTATCTCTATAGGTTATAAAAAATCAATCAATTCATTTTCACTAATTCATTCTCTTATATTTCTTCACAGAACCATTTTGATCATATTGTAGAAATTTATTGGGCATAACTCACCACCAAAAGTTTGCATGTGAGAGGATATTATCCAAAAGGTTATTAATCCATAGAACAAATGTTAACCAAGCAAAGTAGGACACAAATGAGTCAATACATCATGAATCTATCTTCAATCATCAAGATGTTTTTTTTTGAGAAATAAATAATTAGTTCTTTGATGCCACATTTTCTTGGAAAGAATCATATAATATGAATTTACAAGAAATAAATAATTAAGAATGTCTGAAATAATTTTATATTTTTATTTAATTTACAAGATTCAAAAACCAATTTAATGTAGTATGTAGTTGTTCAAATCTATCTAGAATAACCAAGAAGATTGGTAGAGATTCTACTAGTAATCAAAAGTAGAGTACAATTATGATGAAAAATAATGAACTTGCTCATTAAAGTTATTTCCCTCGGAGCAGAAAAATTCTTAAAGAATATTTTTTATATATATTAAGTTTACAAGGGTGTATATATATACAAAACAAAACAAAACAACAAAAAATCCAAACAATTTTAATAACTATTTTTTCTTGATTTCATAAGATCCTATTTTTAAGAGATTTAGTTTGAATATTTCCAACTCTCATTCCTATTTTCACAAGATGGAGGTTGACTATTTTCAACTTTCATTTCATGAGAACCTATTTTCACGAGATTGAGTTTGAATATTTCCAATATCCCCCCTCAAGTTGAAACGTGGATATCACACATGCTCAATTTGACAAGAAAATTAATAAACACCTTGCTAGCTACTACTTTAGTGATGACATCTACTAGTTGGTCTTGGACTTCATGAAAGAAAAGAAAGAGATTTCAGTATCAAGTTTCTCTTTAATAAAATATCTAACGATCTCAACATATAATTTGATCATGTTGAATAGGATAACAAACAATTTCAATAGCTGACTTATTATCATAATATAATTTCATTACTACTTTTAATTTGACGCATAAGTCTTTCAATAAATTTCTTAACCAAAGAAACTAACATATCTCAAGTGTCATATCCCTATACCCAGCTTCAACATTTTCTTTTCATACTAGTTATTTTTTACTCCTCTATGTCACAAGGTTTCCACCCACAAAGATAAAGTATTTTGAGGTAGATCTTCTGTCATTAGTTAATCATGTCAAGTCAACATCAACATAACCTTCCACCTTTAGATTAGCATTATTTGAGAATAATAAATCTTTACTTTAAGCAACCTTTAAATAACTTAATATACTTTCTATAGTATTCATGCAACATTTATATGAAGCATGCAAGAACTAACTCACCACACTTATAAATATGCAATATAAGATCTAGTATGAGATAAATAAATTAGTTTTCCAACAATCCTCTAGTATTTTCCTTTATCAAAAAGAAATACACTCAAATACTTAAATAATTTATAATTATACTAAATGAGAGTATTAATTGGCTTGCATCCGAATATTTTTGTCTCAAATAGTAAATAAAGAATATATTTTTATTGTGAAACAAAAATATCATGCTATGATCAGGCTACTTCAATCCCAAGATAGTATTTAAAATCTCCAAGCTACTACATTTCAAACTCAAAAGCTAAATACTACTGTAAACTAAAAATTTCTTCATGATAATCATCAATTACCATCATATCATCATGACTTGTGAACCTGCCAACACGTTCTTGAGGACTACTTCAACTCATACAAGATCAATTTTGATTTATACATCATTTATGTATTTGAGTATTTTGGTATGCTTGAAGAAGGATCCAATAATTTTATTGATATGCAGTTCATGTTCAGTCATGAATATGAACCATGTCGTGTCATGCTAGGTATAGCTGAACATATATTACACATCCAGAAACATGAAGTACAACATGAACAATTGAGAGAAGTGTACAGTGGTAGAGAAGTCAACTAAGCTGGGTGGCCCAGGCATAGCATGATTCAGTTGTACCTAGCGCAACACGGCATGGCTCAGAGTCATGTCTAGATATGCAATGGATCAGACCATGCCTATCCAAAGTTGATGGCATGGGAGGTGTGACACGACATGACCAAGCACGATAGCTCATGCGGGCAAGTTTTGATCCAGCTGTCTAAATATGCTAGCCTAGAATGAACTAGGCTAGCCTGGATTGAACCCAAGCTAGTCTGGAATGAACCAGACTAGCCTGACCCAACTTGGCATAACTCGGTATGACTCAGCATGACCCAATTAAAATGCATGCCTATGAGTCATACTAGGCTATCTATTTTTAGAATCATGCAAGCATAGCAAGGACTATGATAAAAACAAATCATGTCTGACATGGCATGATTTCCTAGATGAGCCTAAAAATGAGTTATATCAACACAACACTACCTTTATATAATGGTCAGATAATACTAACAAATGTCTTATTAATATAACACTAGATAGTATACTATTAATTAGGTTGATAGTTGTACTCAAAACTTCACTCCATAGATTTGATAGAACATAACCTCCAAGTAATGAAGATCAAGTTGTCTCCAGAATATATTAGTTTTTTATTCAACAATCTCATTTTATTAGGAAGAAAAAAAAGCAAGATGTTTGATGAATGATATCAATTGAATGCAAAAAATCAATTAACTCATTCTCGTAATATTTCTCCTCATTATCATAATGAATAATCTTGATAAATATGTTAAATTGTGTTAGCACCATTTAATGGAAAAGACGATACACAACACATACATTACTCATGTGTCTTAACAAATAAACTCAGGTCATCATAGTATAATCATCAACGAATATAATGAACTACTTCATTCTATTTTATGTACAAAAGAATTAAAATCTCATACATCTGAATGAAGAAAAGCAAAAAGTGCATTGGGTTTATTATCTTGCTAATAAAAAATAGACAATTTTTCACCATGATACAAGTTTCACAAACAAAATCAAAAAGATGACAACCAATATATGATGATGAAAATAATCTCCAAAGATAAGCAAATGAGTATCCTAGTCATATATGTTATAAACAAAGTTTTTCCTTCTTTTAAAGATATTTTCCATAACGTGAATCAAGGCTCTATCATTAAATTATTGTAACCCATTTTTCAAATAATACACCTCCATGTTGTTTACCACTTCCAATATTCTCCTTTGTATGAATATTCTAAAAAAGTGATAACACAATTACAAAACTTACTTAATTGACTAATAAAAATAAAAGTGATAATACAAGCCCCTACCGTGGACCTCGCTGGAGCTCCACATTTTCTTTGATAGAATCATATTATATGAATTTGAAAGAAATAAATATTTAAACTCTGGATTGATTTTTTATTTTCATAAAAACTAAGAGATTTAAAAACCAATTTAAAGTTATATGGAGTTGATCAAATCTATCTAGAATGACCAAGAAGATTGGAAGAGATTCTACTAGTAGTCAAGAGTAGAGAACAGTTGTAATGAGAAGCAATGAACCTGCTCATTGAAGCTATTGCCCTCAGAGCGGGGCCAATTGCTCGAACCACGCCCCATATCTTTCGCAATACCGATTTTGCAACCTTCCTCGATTCTTGCAACCGTTTCTCTTTCACTTTCGCTTTCGTAAAGCTCAGCCCCTCCACAGCAGTATCACAGTCTGCCGGCGAAGCTTCTTTTCTCTTCTTCGTCAACAATTCCTCATCGTGTTCGTGTTTCCTCGAAGCAGCCGTCTCCTTATTTGCCGAGGCACAAAAATATCTTGACGGAGTTATAAACTCCGATTGTGTATGCCCAATACCCAATGCTTCGATAACCAGAATGCGATGCCATTTATGTATGGAATAATTTTCAGAACATAGTGCAACACTTAATTTGCTATGGAAACTTACAGAATATGATTGTATCAGATTGCAAGATGCGATCTTTCCCAGGCTAGAATCCGATCGACTAGCGCCGGGCCCAAGAAACTGAGTATTTGGTATTGAATGAATTCGTCTAATTTTAAGGTAATCGGAAATGAATCCATTTCTTCTCAAAATTACTTTTGCAGCCATTAAAACTAAAGAATCCCCTCGCTCAAAGAGCAAACAACATTTACATTTACTAGTAAAGTACAACAGATAGTTGACGGATGAATTGGAAACCACGAGGCAATGTGTTGGGGAAAACCCCACAAGGTTCAAGTGAACCAAAACGAAAACAATGTCAGCAAGAGTGCAGCATTGCAAAACAGCATGTTCGGCAGTCCACAACTTCGACTTACTCAACAAAGAAGGTTTAGACTGCATACAAAGTTTGAAAAAAAGGGTTGTCCGCAAGGGTCCCCTACAATTTTTTTTTTTTTTTTTTTTTTTGAAAAAATCTCACCCTTAAATATTTTAACTCTACGTTTTTTTTTTTCAAATGACAACATTTTTTTCATTTTTAATTTTATTAAAAAAAGTATATATTAAATAAAACCAAAAAATGTTGTCACACCCTATTAAATTTAAACTAATAAATTAAGTTAACTAATTATTTTAATTAAAAATTGAGGTCTACCCAAACTCTAAATGACCCCACAATCTTCTCATATTTTCTATTTGGGTAAATTAAGATAAATCATTAATTTAAATGTAATAATTCATTTAGTATAGAATTTAGTTTCTCCCACATATATCAAAACAAATTCTTCTTCTCACACGGAAATTTATTTTTAAAAAATTTAATTTTTCTTGAAATTTATTTTTTTTAAGTTAACCAAGAATCATTTTTTTCTTTCGAATCATAAATTTCCTTTTTTTTGATAAATCTCCAAGAGCTTCTGAAGTAAAAGTGTTGACTTTTACTTCCAACACATAAAATTCTTTTTAATATATCTGATCCCCATAAGTTACTAGAATATAATATAACTTTTACTTCTACCTCATAATCTCATTCGTGATATATCTTATTCTCGGGGGCAATTAAAATGAAAATAGTATCAAAAAAGAGTTTCTTTAAGAATCTTGTTTGTCTCGGAATAAATACCTAATGAATTGAAATCGATCAATATTAATCTCATCGAATGTGAGAATAAAAATAATACGTTTATATCATTCTTCTTAGTTATACTAACTATTCTTTCATTACTGACAAATTTAAGATAGTAAGTATAGACTTTTTTTTTATGAAAAGCAAATCATCCATATAGACATATTTGGGTCTATGTAGCTCAAAGCTAATACTTATAATTTTTCGTAAGATATTTACTTGATTTGAACTAATCATATATTGGATACCATCCTTGGATGTGTCATTTACCACTTGATTTATCTAGTGGCTCGATGTGTATTAGTCTTCCCTAACATTGTCTCCAAAAACTATATTATCCAACATCTTAGTGGATAGTACTTATAACTCAAATATCTAGGACATCCAGAATCACACAGGCAACCCATGTGTATCCCCAAATGAATATTCTCAATGTCACGTATCCTTTATATCCCACCAATGTCCCCTCAAATGATAGGCATTGTCTATATGTTTATATAAAAATATTTACACACACACACACACACACATATATATATAATCACAAAATATTTATACATTTATATAAACAACTATAACATATACAAATATAATGTATAAATGTTTATATGTTTATATAAATGTTGCATAAAAAAATTATATAAGCATGTATAAACATTACAAATATATACATATATACAAAGTTTATATATATATATATATATATATCAAATGAACTATTTTTCAAATAGCATACCTGACATATATATTGTCTTCAAAAATATTATCTTCATTTTCAAATAGTAATATGTATTTTTGCATTTCCTTTTAAAGTGCACAAAAATATAAATATTTTTTATGTTAGTAATTAAAATATAAAAAAAATCCTAAGACATAATTATTTTGGTTTCAGGGCACCCCCGTCATAATTTTATCTTTGTCAATTATGTGTTAGTAAATTAGATGAAGCAAAGTAAATAAAAGTATTTAATAATTCAAAGGAATCTTAAGCTAATTGACTGAAAATGAGAATAATTAAAATATAAAATTATCTATAAATGCTTACAATGTGAAAGAATATGTATTAATCATAATAGTCTACTAGTGTCGTCATATTTATGAAACATGAAACATTCTTCTAAAAAAAATATAATGCTAAATAAGATGGAAATGCATGTATTAATAAAATTGGTTGCTCTTTCTCTTCCAAAAAACATAAAAAAATAACTCAAGTAATTATATTGTCTAGCAAGGTCTATTTATATATTATTGTTTGATGATGAGCCATATTGTACTTGAAAAAACAATGCATGGAGTACTAAAATAAAAATATTAATTAATTGGCCCTCATTTTTTATTTTATTTTCGGAGCACAAAAATTAAATTTATTTTAGTTTTTTTTCACTCAAATACCCCTCACTTGGCACAGCATGGCAGGTAGGCCCAGTTATTCATCAGACCAAATCTCCCATTGCCTGGAAGATGAAAAACATCATCCCCATGGGTTTAAAGCAATTCCACTTCATCCTCTTATAGTTAATTTTATAACTTTAATGCATAACTCACTTCGAATTATCATTGAAAAATCCAATACTTTACTATAGCAAATGTTCACTCTCACAAATATTCTATCTAGCTTAATAAAGGGTATGATTTCCTACCAATTCACATGATTTCACTTTAATTCTCTCGATGAGTTATGATGAATAAGATATATATAAGAAATAACAAGTTGGACATGATCAAAATGAAAGTGGTTTGGATTTTGATCTCCCTCGAAGCATCTAGGAGTTTATTAGTTTTTGAAATATATAATTATCAATGAGAATAATTATGCCCTATAGGGTCAACTATGGATAGGTGAAGTGTCACTTTGCCCACAATTGGAAAATCCCTCTTGATATTACCCATTCTTCTTCTATAAAAAGAATATTTCCCCTCATTTGTTTTCATCCCCAATCTCAAATTTCTATAACTTGTATTTTATTTTAGTCTAGTTTATTATATTATTAATGTAGAATTTTTTGTTTCAAAGTATTATTGTGAATTTTATTTTAATAATTGTGGTATTAGAGGTGAGGTTTATGATAATAATTTGTATAGTTAATGCATGTCTAGAAATATTTTGTCGAAATGGCATCAAGAGCCTTATTATTCATGAGTTTAATGTAAATAGTTATGATCTAGAAAACTTTGTTCATGAGTTTAATATAAATAGTTATTATTATTCTTATATACTATTCTTTATGAAAGTAAAATAAATAGTAGCAGAATTTAATATAAATAGTTGAAAAATTTAGTGGAAGTAATTTTTGGCTATGGAAGATGAAAGCAAAAATTATATCAAGGAAGGAAAATTACCTTTAAATAATTGGAAAGAGACCATAAAATATTGAGAATAAGAAGCTAAATCAAATTGATGGCGAAGTTATTACACGTTTGCATTTGGCTGTTACAGATAATATATTGTCAATCATAATTGAATTATAGTCAGTAAATGAGATATGATATACTATAATAAATATGTATGAAGTCAAGTCATTACACAACAAAATATTTTTTAAAAGATATTTTATACTCTTCGATTATTTAAATCTACTTAAATAACATAACACATCGACATTCTGAAAATGTTACTCTTTTAACTATCATCCATGAATCATAACAACGAATAGAAAGAATGTGTTATAAAGGAAAAGTCTGCCAGATTCATATGACTATCTCATCACAAATATAGACAATGATAATGTGAGAGAAAATTTAATCTTTAATAAAGTTGTAGCTACTATATTTGAGGAAGAAAAAAAGGAAGATAGCATATACTCCTCTCAATGAACTAATACTTAGATTATTTCTGGAGAAAGATCAGTAGAACATGGCTCTAGTGGAAGTTAGAGTAAGAATAAGGCAAAGTCATTGGATAAAAAACAAATGAATTTAAAAAAAGAATATTAGTATTTTTTCGAAGGGATAGAAAAAAAATATCAGAAGATAAGGATATGATTCATCAAAGTAAAAATATTGTGTGGCAACTATTCGTGCCTGGATAAGGCCCTATTCGTGCCGTGCCGGGCCGAGGCCAACCGTGCCTCGTGCCGTGCCTGACCCGGCACTGTTTAGTTGCCCGTGGCACGGCCCACTAACATGGGTTGGGGTCACACGCAGACCAGCACCCGTAGTCCTGGGCTCCCGGCTTCCAACACCCTCACGGCTCACCCTCGTCCCTTAGTGACTCAGACCTAGCTTCCCGCACAAAATGACCACGGTTCGAGTCCAATCAGACCCGACTCGTGATCATGCCCGACCCGATTTTCCCCCCACCCCCAATGGGCAAAAAAAAATTTAAAATGTAACTATTGGATCTTGCCTCCGACTGCTAGGAAGCAGAATCTGACGGCCCTCGTGATTCTACCCCCTAAAATATTAAACAAATTAAAAAAAACAAAAAAAATACTTTTTTTAAAACAAAATTATTTTCTTTTATCTATAAAATCATCCCCACCTCTCTTTAATATTTATGTTTTTCATAAATATTTATTCTCTCAAATCTCACATTTTCACTCTCTCAAAACTCTTGCCCCTCTTTCTCGGGACTCGAGATTTTGTCATTTGGCTTGGCTTTTCGGGAATTTCAACTCGGGTTTGAAATTTTGAGCTAGACTATGGTGCACCATGCCCGGGTAATTTATTTTAAGTTTTTTTTACTTCCTCTCTCTCTCTCTAGTCCTAAAATAGTTAAATCTAAAATCTATCATCTAGTCTCTACATAAATGTACTGTTTAACAAAAATCCTAAAAATGACAAATACTAATGAAATATATTTAAATTTAGAAAATAAAAATCTTACACAAAGGTCTGAGGCTATTGAAATTTTGGTTTCTCCAGTCGTCTCAACCCAAATATCTAAAAAACAAAAAACTAGGAGGACTTCTGTAGTTTGGACTCATTTTAATATAAAAAAATAAAAAAAAATGTTGGGGTGAGGAAGAAGAAATGACATAGTACAAATATTATATGAAAAATTTAACTTGTATGAGTTCGTTTGGGACTAGGCACCATAAGAGGCATGCTGAATTATACACCAAAAAATATGGTCCATTAGATCATAGACAAACCCAACTTAGCACTGCATTTTTTGAGACTGGATCGAGTCCAGTCTCAAAGTTTACTCCATTCATATACTTCAGTGAGTTGGGTAGGAACGGCATGACCATGCTTATCACATTGATGGGTCTTCCGGTCAGATTTTTGGAAGATCTAAAGGTAGTGTGTATTATGCAGACATATTTTCTGTCTGCTTATCATAGGATTCATAGGTCCACATCTAGGAATGACATACTAAAATTGAATAAGTTAGAAAAACAAAAATTAATTAATGAATTTATGGCATATAGTGGAGTTGTGTCCGTGATGTCCGATATCTGGACAAGTCACGATAAATCATCTTATGCATGTCTCACCAGCCACTATGTAGATTCTAACTGGACTATGAATAAAAAAATTTTAGGATTCTCTAAGATTCTCCATCCTCATGATGACCCGATCATTTTTGAGTGTATGATGAAAATATTTAGGGAATATAAAATTCAAAATAAAATTTTTAGTATCACATTCGATAATGCTTATAATAATGAAGTAGCGATTAACATGTTTGTTAGGAATATTAGAGACGCACCATTAGGAGAGATCTTTCATGTCAGATGCATGTATCACATGATTAATCTGATTGTTCAAGTGGGTATGAAGGTATGTTTCCTCGCGTTGGATAATATATGTAATGCACTAAAATATATTCGCACTTCTCGCAGACAACAAAAGTTTGGTAGTCTTTGTTTGTCTGTGAATCTTAAGAAAAAGAAATTTCAATCGGATGTGAGACACTGTTGGAATTACACGTACCTGATGTTTGAGTCATGTGTTAGATACGAACACGTGATATCCGACTACGTTAATAGTAAGAGTGATGAACTTATTATTGACAATACTAACTAAGCTTCAGGGATTTTATTAATGAAATTCTTGAAGATTTTTTTATGACACGAAGAATATGTATTCGTCGGTTTATACTCCCACGACTTGCATTGCACTAAGGTGCATATGCAACATTAGTCGCATGTTTAGGAAGTATAGAGTTGACCTGACACTTAGCCATATGGTTGCAGAGATGGAAACCAAGTACTTAAAGTACTGGTCCACCGTTCCATCTCTTTATTGCCTCCCTACATGCATGGACCCTAGGGTTAAAAGGTGGAAGGGGTAGAAAACACCATGACTTATATTTTCTCGTGCATGAACCTGGAAGACCCACCTGAAGGGTTTGTTCATGAGAAGTTGATTCACCTGTTCACATACTATGATACTAGGTATGGTGATGGTAGTTGTAGTAGCGAGACTGTGATTACAGACATGGATACCTTGTTCAGAGATGACGATTTTTCCATTCAGTTAGCGAGAGGGAAACATCGGGGTGGACAATCACATAGGAGCGAGCTTTCTCATTACTTAGATACCGATTACTGCTCAATCCTATCACATTCTGATACTAAGAA
The DNA here is from genome assembly GCA_029783825.1 of Sapria himalayana. NCBI lineage: Eukaryota > Viridiplantae > Streptophyta > Magnoliopsida > Malpighiales > Rafflesiaceae > Sapria > Sapria himalayana. The sequence continues at coordinate 2,748,850 of JAREIK010001073.1, read as the reverse complement.
TCTTGATATATTATAGTGGTGGAAATCATGTGAGTCCACCTTTCCCATGCTATCTAGGATGGCACGGGATCTCCTGACTTCTCGGGTGTCGAGGGTAGCATCAGAGTTTGCTTTATCTATTGCAGTGAACGTGATTTCGGATAGGAGATCGAGATTACATCCAGATATTTATGAGGCATTGGCCTATTTGAAGGATTGGGAGGATTCGAGGTTTAGCATTCATGATCATGCGGAAGCTGAGATAGGGACTGCATCCTGATCCACTGCAAAAGTGGATGCGTTGATTGTTGATGATGATGATTCATATGATAGTGATCTTGATGTTGCGGTTGTTGATGCTCATGTTATGTCGATTGACGATTGATGATACTCCACTACTTTTTGATATTGATGTTTTGTTTTTTATTGATTGTACGCTTTATTTTTACGTTACGTTGAAACTTGAAACTTGTATTTGTTTGGTTCTGTATCTTTTACTGATTAGTCATTTTTTATTTGATTTGTTTTTGTTTTTTTGACTTTGTAATTTTTTTTAACGAAATTTTTTGTTTAATTTATTTTTTTTGTTTAAAATTTTCATTTAAATATTAAAACTTTATAATTTAATATTTTAATTCTAATAAATTATAATCTAAATTTATTTTAAATTTAAAAAAAAATTTAAACTCTATTAATTTTTTCAAGTTACAAATTTTTAATAATTGTCAATTTACCAATTTAATTATTAAGCTAACTTTAAAAATTTTTAAATAAATTTTTTTAAAACCAGGCTCGTACTTGTTTGGTTTTGCCCGTACGGCCTGGTTTGGCCCGACCGTGACTAGCCCGGCATGATATAGTATAGTAACTGTGTCGTGCTTGGCCCGGCAAGAAAGCATGGTAGTTCTCTAAAAAAATGGCCGACCCGGGCTGGCCCAGCCCCTTTGACATTTCTAATCCCAAACCAAAGCAAATAAAATGAAACATAAATAAAAAATCATACAATACAAAACACCGAAATTAAAAAATCAGAATCAAGAATAACACAAATCCTCAATCATGTCCGTGAGGCATTAAAATCAAGTGTCAATGGCATGTGGCATGGCAACTGGCAATTGACAATCACATCAATCGTCAATCGGCATATCATGATCATCATCAACCGTAACATCAAAATTACTATCATATGGATTATTATCATCAACAATCAATTCCTCTACTTTTGTAGTGGCTGCAGTCCCTGTCCAAGCACGATCCTGAATGCTAAACCACGAATCCTCTCTATCCTTCATGCATGCTAAGGCCTCAATAATATATGAACGTAATCTCGATCTCCTTTCTGAAATCACATTCACTGCAACAGAAAAAGCAGACTCCAATGCTATGCTCGATACTGGAGGAGTCAGTAGATACCGTGTCATCCTAGATAACATAGGAAATGTGGACTCATATGATTTCCATTACTGTAATATATCAAGATTTAGTCAACTTCTCATGAATGAACCATTTAGGTTAGACTTCCAGGTTCATGCAGAAGGAAATGAAGTTCAGGATGTTATCTACCCCTTCCACCTTAATCATAAGGTCGATGCATGAAGCGAGACAGTAAAGAGATCAAATTGTGGACTAGTACTTTAAGTACTTGGTTTTCATCTCTGCAACCATATGGCTAAGTGTCAGGTCAGCTTGATACTTTTTAAAAATGCTACTAATGTTGCATATGTACTTTGAGTGCAATGCAAGTCATGAGAGTATAAACTGACGAACACATGTTCGCCGTGTCATAAAAAATATTTACAAATTTCATAAATAAAATTTCTGTGGCCCAATCAGTGTCGTCAATAATAAGTTCATCATTCTTACTATTGACATAGTCATATATCACATGTTCGTATCCAACACGTGACTTCAACATCATGTACATGTAATTTCAATGGTGTCGCACATCTAATTGAAATTTCTTCTTATTAAGATTCACAGACAAATAGAGATGACCAAACTTTTGTTGTCTACGAGGCGTGCGAATGTATTTTAGTGCATTACGTATATTATCCAACATGGAGGAACACACCTTCATACCTACTTGTATAATCAGTTTAATCACATGACACATGTATCTGACATGAAAAATCTCTCCTAATGGTCGTCTCTAATATTCCTAACAAACATTTTAATTGCTACTCCATTATTAGGTGCGTTATCTAATGTGATACTAAAAATTTTATTTTGAATTTTATATTTTCTAAAGATTTTTATCATACACTCAAAAATAGCCAGGTCATCATGAGAATGTAGAATCTCAGAGAATCCTAAAATTTTTTTATTTACTGTCCATTTAGAATCTATATAGTAGGCGGTGAGATATGCATAAGATGAATCATCATGACTTGTATAGATATTGGACCTCACAGACACAATCCACTATATGTCATAAATTCATTAATTATTATTTGTTTTTTTAACTTATAAAATTTGAGTATGTCGTTCATAGATGTGGACCTATGAATCTTATGATAAGCAAGCTGAAAATATGTCTGCATGATACTCACTATCCTTGGATCTTTCCAAAATCTGATAGGAAGACCTATCAATGTGAAAAGTTTGGTCATGTCTTCTCTACCCAACTCGCTGCGGTATATGAAGAGAGTAAAATTTGAGACTAAACTCGATCCATTTTCAAAAAATGCACTGCTAAGTTGGGTTTGCCTATGATCTAATGCACCATATTTTTTGGTACATATTTCAACATGTCTTTTAAGGTGCCCAGTCTCAAATGAACTCTTACAAGTTAAATTTATTTTACAATATTTGCACTGTGTCATTTCTTCATTCTCACCCCTAACATTTTTTTGTTTTATTATATTAATATGAGACAAACTACAGAAGTCCTCCTAGTTATTTGTTTTTAGATGTTTGGGTTGAAACAACTAGAGAACCCAAAGTTTCAGCAGTCTTGGACCTTTGTGTAAGATTTTCATTTTCTAAATATAAATATGTTTTATTAGTATTAGTCATTTATTTGGTTTTTGTTAGACAAGAGGTAGAGCCTAGATTATAGTATTAGATTAAAGATTAGAGGCTAACGAGTAGAGACTAGAGAGAGAGAGAGAGAGAGAAAGTAAATAAAAATACTAATTATTAAGTTAAAAGTTTTAGTTAAATAATAAACAAAAATTAAAAATACCTTTAAACCAATGAGGTAGATCACGACATCATGTGCACCACAGTCCACACCAAGATTCAAACTTCCAAAGTCGAGCCCGAGTTGCGAGTCCCGAAAAGCCGAGCCGAATGATGAAATCTCGAGAGAGAGAAGAGATTTGAGAGAGTCCGAATAAATGTTTTAGAAAAAAATAAAATTTATGGGGGGGGGGGGGGTGTTATAGATTAAAGGAATGATTGTTTTCTAAAAAAAGTAATTTTTATGTTTTTTTAATTTTTTATTGATAATTAGGAAGCATAATTATGAGGGCCATCAGAAGTCGTTGGAGGCGAAATCCAACTGTTAAAATTCAAATTATTTTATTATTCTTTTATCGAACCGTTGGGGAGGGGGGGGATTCGGGCGGACCCGAGGGTCGGGTTGGGAGGGGTGGAGTGGATTCGGACTTGTGCTCGCGTGGTTTCCGGATGGCAGTGCTGCTGTGCCGCTGGTGCTGGGTGGGACCATGGGTCGGTGTCTCGGATCGTGCCGAGTTACCATGCCAAGGGGCCACAGAACCGTGCTGGGTCAAGCAGGCACAAGGACCGGTTGGCCTCGGCATGATACGACACGATTGGTGCCATGGACAGGCACGACACGGGCATGAGCACGAGAAATTCCCATGCTGGGCTGGCCTAGACACTGCCGAATCATGCCGTGCCTCTTGCTGGACTGGGCCACCCCGGCCCGGTTGACACATCTACAATAATCAAGTGCCCTACTAGTGCCAAAGGTTGTGGCTACGTCCAAACTTCATGACATTAGTTTTAATATGGCTTGGTAGTCTCAAGTTAGAGCCATGACCTTTTTACAATGTCATGTTTTTTTTCTTTTGAGCTACAAAAAGTTACAGAGTCAAAATTACTCAGACCAAAGTCATGATAATTATTTAGCACCATAACCTTTGGGATACTAAAATTATAAAGGGTATTACTTGAATACGATCATTCCATAAAATTATGACTCTTGTCCTCAAAGGAAGGTAAAGTCATGATTTTTATGTATGAGCTAAATGTTAGTGTTGTAGTATTCTTACAATGTCAAGATGACATGAGATATGAGAGAAGTGTAGGACAATTCCATGATCACTCATAGTATTGCAAACACTTGAGACATATGAAAAAAATTTTTTCTGTCACAACTAGCTCCCAATCCCTTGGCCACAAGATACACAAGAGAGAGATTCTTAGTGTCATGGATATTTCTCATCACCATTGCTATATAATGATAAAGAAAGACTAATGCCAATGCTATGTTTTATTTTATAGTGGCATGACCATATAATAATATGAGAGGGCCTTTGCCATGTCATGACCTTTCCTAGCACCATGACCCCATATGAAGAATAAAAAGAAAAACACTTGAATCAACAACCACTTCATAATGCCATGATATTTGTATTATATAGAAATTAGGCTCAAGTCGTGGTCATTGCCTAGTACCTCAACTTTATGTTATAAAAAGATAGGGATGCATTCTAGAGTCATGGTCATTTTCTGGAGTCAAGACTTAAAGCTCAAGAGATGAAAGCCAAATAAGTAACTTTTTTCAAAAAGTAATGACTTCCTAGTTAGAGTAATGTCGAATTGCTCAAGTATAAAAGTGGAAGATATAAAAATTCAAGACATATCTCCTTCTTCATCATTACCCTCCATGCAACAAGTGAAGTCATGGTAGAACTACTAAACCCTCAGAGTTCCACAAGCAAATAAGAGATGCAAGACTTAATGCAATCACTAGACATATGAAGGGAAAATTTTCCTGAACAAAACTCAAAGGAGGCAAGCATAATAAAAAATCAAGCAGATCTAGGGTTGTTGCAACCAGTTCTCAATCCCATGGCCACAAGATACACAAAAGAAATATTCTCAGTGTCATGGTTATTTCCCACCACAAATTCTAATACCCCCCCCCCCCCCCCCCCCACCACCCACACACACACAAGGATATCAATATGTATGTATGTTCATAACACACATATATCTATACATTTATATATAGTAGACTTACTATTTAAGCAACCAGAAATATGCGTTGGTAGCTAAAACATGACTCTAGCATAAGGTATATATAATTCCAATAGTATCTCATATTAGTTTAATTTTTTTTTCTTTTTTAGGGCCGCAAAAAAATAAAAATAGATAAACTTTTATTATCTGCTAGGTATCCTAATATAAGATATATATATATCCACATTACAATACATATATAGATATATAAATATATCTTTAGTATGTATATATAAATATGTATATATATACACTATAAATAGGTGTGTGTGTGTGTGTGTGTGTGTATAGAGACTATAGTGTGTACACATATATCTATACATATGTATTTACACAATGTAATATGTATCTATATATAGACACTACAATATGTATATAAATACTAGAGTGTATTTTGACACACACATAACAATAAATACACAATATATATTGTTTATATCAATATGAATATGTATATCCATACAAATATTCATATTATTGTATGTATGTATGTACACACACACACACACACACACATATATATACGTTACTAGAGAGATACACACAAACATTGATACAAATATATATACATACAATATGTTTTACATGTTTATACATATTTTCTCAATATTAAACTAATATATATCACAATTTCATAATATATAATAATAGTTACATATCGCTATTTAAATATATTGTATCAGTAAGATATATTACACAATTAAAAAAGTTAAAATATATATACACAGACACACACATACACATGCCCAAAATGATGGGTCCACAATATTTAGGAACCCAAAACATTATAATTGGTTTCAAAAATAGTAGTATGCTAGGGTCACAAATATGTTACTAGTAATAGATAGTATATATTTTTGGTTTTGAAAACAATAGCATATATTTAAATGTTAATTTTTGCCAATATTTTTAGAAATTATATATGCAATAATATGTTACCACCAATAACTTACTACTATAATATATATGTTGTAATATTTCAAGTTGCATTTACATACTATTGTAATATATATATATATATATATATATATATATATTGTAACATGTTCATGCAACATATGTATACTATTGTAATATGCATGTTGGTTATAAATTATAATATATTCTAATTGTAATATATTATTGGGGCCACCATGCTAGTGAGATTGATGTTATTCATATGATTGATGAAATAGTAATGCATATAAAGATCATACCAATAAATATTTCAATTGCAAAACATGAGCTATCTCACTAGTAAATTGATAAATGATACCCCACATATTTTGATTCATGCATGCCTTTATCCCAATGCCTCTTTTGTTGAATATTTCTATAACATACCTTTTAGATACATGATTCTTTTATGAACTGAACTCTAATTCATTTTAATATAACGGTGTAGCACATCTTTTAGAATTACCTTCAATTGTCCAATTTAATATGTTTGTTTAAAATATTATTCTTTTTGACATCCAATTTATTTTCTTATTAATTGAGTAATTTCATTAGTAATACTTTAATATGTGCTTTTTTTTTCCAAATTAAGGCAATAGTAATTTGTAATTGATAATTCAATCTTTTAAATGCATGATTCCAACATGGTCATTTGACATACCCAAATATTTTTGAACACTATTATGCAATGATATTTGATAATTCAATATTATTTGATATTTCACTTATAAATATAATTTTTGATATTATCCATCTTAAATATATGCAAAGAGAAAACAATACAATAAATATAGTTTTGTTAGTATGCTTCCTAGAAAACAAGTATAACTTCACATGGTATTAAATGAAACCAAAGTGAACTATGTGAAAAATAGTGGCACATTTACAAAAATAACAAAGGATTAAGTAATATATCAAGGGGATTCTCTTCCACACATAACAAAAAAAGTGAACTATATGACAGATATGACAAATATATGCAATTCTTTTATTTTAAATAAAAGTTGATCAAGTTGTTGGTAAGCCAAAGATGTTGCCCACACAACATATAAAATAAGAAATTTCTAGTCTAGATAATATATTATATTTACATATTAGCACAGACACATACTAACATTATATGTTAAATTGTTCTTTTTTTATATTTATTACAATGGACATCATCAAGAAAATTCTCTTCCACTAGGTATTTTTCTTATTGCTTCATACATTTTCACTAGAAATTTAAATAAGCTTACAGGATACAACTTGCATTTTGATTTAAAATAACTATAAATCGCAATACAATCATCAACTATTCCTTTACAAGTGATATTATTCTCTTTTATGATGAGACATGCTCCTTCATCCAGGCTATGAAAATTTAAAATAACTACGAAAGAAATTCAGAACTATATATGTGCAAATAAGGCAAAGAAAAAAACTCTAATGAGTAAGCATTTTCCATATGTAGAGAGAGAAAAATGGAGCAGAATATGGGTTCCAAGAAGAAACAAAGGCCTATTTGTTTTTTTTGGGATGCCCCATTTTTCAGTGAAGGAAAAAATGTAAAAACTTTCAGTATATAATAAACAAGATAAATATATTTTGATGAAATAGGAAATGATTCTTTTAGGTAGTAAGACATGCATTGATAGAATATATTTTCATCTCTAAATTTATCTTTATTATATCAATCATGAAAATTCCAAAAGGAAATAAGTAGGCTGAGGTCATTTTTTCCTTTTTTTGTGAGAAATAAAATTGGGTAAAATTAGTCATTTGATAAGATGAGAGAATATTTTTTTTAACATATGAAGAGAGAGCAATGGACATGAGAAGGTTAGAGATTTTAAATAAAACATATGCTATGAAACACTTGCGGCAACTCCTATCAATAAATTCAATTTTCTCATAGCTTTTTTTAAATTAAAGATACCATAGGCAAAAACATCCTTTGACAATAATTCCAAAACTATATGAACCAAAAAATTGGAAGGACATTTTAGAGGTACAAGATGTAAGTGAAATTCAAATATATTGGTTGATCAGTAGAGGGGGATACCATGCTTATTTTGATAGCTGAGTTCCCACTACCCATTTTCTGAAAAGTTTATGATTATAAAAGTAAATGATCTACTAAAGGTTGATAGTTAGAATGAAGAAATTTTGGTGTCCTATTTTGGAGTTGCTAAAAGTGAAAGTATTAGAAACCTGATTATTGTAAACTCGACTATCTAGGATGGAGCTCTTTGGATAAGAATCCATTCAGGTGAGTTTTCAATAGAAATAACTTGGAATCTAATGAGAAGAAAAAAGTAGGCATTGAATGGAGCACTTTTGTTTGACATAAGTTGATCCCAAAAATGATCTCTATTTTACTCTGATAGCTTAGGAAAGAATGGTTAAATATGGGGAAAATATAAAGATCTTTTGGTTTATCATTTGTTTCATGTTATAATTATTGAAAAACTTTCGATCATAATATATTTCTCATCTATTTTTACAAGGGGAGCATGTAATATATGTTTAGAAATATTTCACAAATAAATTTTATATCTTTTTTTGGTCATATTGTTGAGATGTGTTCAAGGTTTACAAAAGTCTGATGGCTGTGAAGTGTAGCCTTGATTATCCTAGCATGCATATTTTTGAACGTATGAATCAATATAAATAGAAATAGGCATGAGGGAGAAAATGAATTATATGTAGGTTATAAAGTAAACTAGCATCCTTATCACGTATATTTTTAGCAGACAAAAGCTAAAATAAATAATGAGAGGATAAATATCAATTTTTAGAGAGGGAAATAATGAGAAAATAAAATTTCATAGATTATTATGTGGAAGAAACCAATATGCAAGGTAAGGTATAAACATAAAGTAGATGCGAGATCAAGGAAAATTTATTAAAGTGCAGGAGTAGGAGGAATCTTCAAAGTTCATAACTGAAATGTGGTTGTTGATTTTACTATTCCATTTGACATGTTGATGAATATGAGAGTAGGGTTTAGAGCCATTGAGAAATGTATTAAAATGATGGTGCATTTAGAAATTAGTCAAATGTTGATAGAAAGAAACTCTAAGTTTATATTTTAGGCATTAAGAAACTAATAGTTAATATCCTTGAAATTGCTCATACATGATAAATAAGCTTAGGAGGATTATGAATATTATTGTAACAATCATATCGCATTGATATAGAGAATCAAATTATGTTGCACATAAGTTGAAAAAAAAAAAGTTTCAATAAAGAATTAATTATATTTGAAGCTCCCTATAAGAGCATCTCCAACGGGATCGCTAAAAATACTATTATCTATATTATGATTATAAAAGTAAATGATCTACTAATGATCAATTTGATAAAATTGAAATATTATTGATTGTTGAATGTATGAATATGTAATAGATGATAAATTTAATAGATGTTAGGTATAATGTGGATCCTTGAAGGGTATATATGTGGTTTTGTAGGGTCATGTTAGGAAAGAACCAAGGACAAGGATGGAAAAAAGTAGGTCAAAGAAAGGTAATGAAGTTGGTGCTGCGTGGCAGCACCTACAGGAGACAAGGTGTTTGCTTGCTATTCCAAATTAGTACTAGCATTTGTAAAGTCCTTACTGAATACTAAGGATTGGTTTGCAATGTATTAAATGAGAATGAAATAGCAGCGTGTTATGATACAGGGATAGATGTGTCAAATGGGTCAGGTGGCCAGGGCTTGGCCCAAAGCTCGGCCCGTTTCATTCCTGCTTGGCCCGTTCCGGCACGACATGCTACTGTAGCGTGTCTCGGCCCGTGCCGGGCGCACCCTCGGTACAAGTCATGCCGTGTCAAGGGTTTTCAGCCCACGTGCCGTGCTTGGCACGGCACGGGTAATCATACACCGAGTGACACTCGACGGGCGATAGCGGCGCGACGCCGAAACCCTAAAATTTAAAAAATTAGACCGACCTGACCCGAACCACCTGGCCTCGACCCGTCCCAAACTCGGGTAGTTTTGGGATTTGGGCTCGTGCCAGGCCTGCCCTCCAAAGAACCGTGTCGTGCCCGGCACGACACGCCAGCCTGGTTGGGTCCAAAAAAAAATAGGCCAGGCCGGCCCAGCCCGGCCTATTTGACATTTCTTTATGGGGATATGCAGAATTGGCTTGGTGTAGGGCTTAGAACAAATATGGCTTGGAGCAGAATTGGCTCATAATAAATTTTCGTAGGGGAAACTAAAATTAAATAAGAAATCTCTGAATGTTAAGTATTTTTTTTCAAAGTAATTTTTTTTTTCAGAATGAAATGGAGGATAAGCATGACTAAAATCTTAAAGAAGCACTCATTGAATGAGAGAAATGCAGAGTTGGCATGGAGCAAATATGGCTTGGTGCAAATGTAGCTTGGAGTAGATGTGGGTGGGAGCAGCTTTATGAACGCTGAAATAGGCTGAACATCCTCAGCAAGGACTATTTCCAGAAGCTATGTTATTTGGACAGTTTCTAGAAGCTGGTGTTTTCTGGACTATTTCCATAAGTTGCTGTCTTTTATACAAATGCATCAAGAGACCGTGTTTATAAAGCTCAAGGGCGTTTTTATAAAGACTTGATGTATATTCACAATGCATATGAGCCCACATGGAGTAAGCTTTTTATTTTCGAAAGATTTTAGCAATTTGGCTAGCTGGCCTATGCAACCCTTTTAATTATTAATAAAATTGATTTTTTTAATATATGTGTGTGTGTGTGTGTGTGTGTGTGTGCCCGTGTGTGTAGATATATCTATACTTATACATATCCATATAATATACTATTGTGTGTGCATATATAAACATACAATAAAGTATATATATATATATATATCCATGCATATACATATTCATATCAATATATTATTGTGTGTGTATGTGTGTATACTAATTAACGTAATTTTGCATATATATAAATTTATATCAACACACTATCATATATATAAATAGAGATGGGTAAACACACTGTGTGTGTAAATATACAAACATTATATTGTCTATATAAATCTAAATACATATATATATTAGATATATTTGCATTGATATATGTGCGTATATATACATATACTACAACACACACACACACTATTAAATATACATTCTACTATATATATATTGTAGTGCATTTATATATAGTAGAATATATGTATGTGTGTGTGTGTGTATATATGTATGTATGTATAGGTATGTCTATACATATATATGTCCATATCAATATACCTATATAGTATGTCTTTATATAGATCACACACTACAATGCATATATATATATATATACTACATAATAATGCATTGTGGATATATATTTATATGGACAAACTAATTGTACGCACACACACACATACTACAAAGTGTGTGTATAATACATGCATATGCTATAATATATATATATATATATATAAGGACATCGATATGTTTATGTGTGCATAAACACACACATATATACATTTATTTATAGTAGAGTGCACATATATGTGTGTGTATGTGTGTAGGTATAGATATATATGTTTTTAAAAATAATTTTATTAATAATAAAATGGATATATAAATCGGCTACTAAATCCTTAAAGGCCATTAAAAAATTAAAACCCTATTCCAACAGGCCTTCTATGCATAGTTGGATAAAAAAGTGTTTTTGGGGTCTAAAAAAATGAAATATTTCTTGATGCATTTGGAAAATAGCACCAGCTTCTATAAATATTCATAAATAGTAGATATATGTGTAAATTGATTTATATGATGTGAGTTGATTTATATGATTTGATAATGGTTTTTTATTAGTTATAAATATTCGATTTATATTTTATTATGGATATTGATGGATGGATAATTAAATAGAATTTAAACTAGAGATTTAATTATTAGTGGATTTGTACAAGATTATTGTTATGGATGGTGGTAGGTAAATTACAAAGCTGACTAATACATATGGTGGGAAGAAAGTTATAACTCTTCTAGTTATACTATGTAAGATAAACTTATATGTTGAAACTCAAAATTTGGGTATGTTAATCATTGTGAATATGGTGCATATGATGCCGAAATTATTAATGCTTTAACATGCCAATCCATTTTAAATTTCTTATAGAAATTGGTTCATGATTGGAATGATATTATATATAATTTTCTTTTAAAAATTTTACCATTAGTATCAAAGTCACATCATTATCGAAGATGACAGTGATAGGCAATCCTCGAGACATACACGAGTATGTTGTGACTAGTAAAGTGTTAACAATCCTTGTGAGTTACTTTTCCTCATATGCTTTCTATCGGTGAAATTTTAGGGAAACATATGTTTATTGTATGATTATGTGGCTTATGAAACTGTAAGTGTAAAAACTTACAAACCATGTTAATTCTTAGTCTTTATGATAATTGAGGTCAAAGAATAAGAGTATATATACAAAGTAGCTATCTAGGGTAGTTGATAAAGTTGACTAAAAAATATGGAATTGTGAATAACTCTCAGATAGAAATGATTTATTATCTTTATGGTGACATATCGAGGGGACAATTATAAGTGGACCACTATTGAGATTGGCTCAATGATGACAACCACCTTATATGATGTTAGGGTAAGTGGTCATTATTCAATATCTCAAATTTCATTATGAGTGTAGATTTATATAAGTCAATCTAATTTAAACATATATTATATAGATTAAATGAATAAACCTATAAATCTAAGATTGTTCACAATTTGAATATCTATTTCACTAGAAATGAGTTATCTCATAGTTACCAAACAATCAATACAATTCACGTGGGATTGATATCTGGATGAAAGTTCTCTTTACTATTTATATGATTCATTCACTTATAGATTTATGTTGATGAAATATTTTTGTTACTAAATTTTTGGGATATTACTTAACTGATAAAATTGGGCAACATAACAAATTACCAAAATAATCTCTAATCTATTGTTTCACATGCAAAAAAAGTGCATATACGTGGATAACATCTTTATCAAGGATAATATTTAATATGTGACTATTATTATAGCACATGTTCCCATTGTACATTAGGAATTTGATATATTCATGAAAGTTTTGAAGAGATCTTAACTTATTTTTTTTTCTCAAAGATTGATATTTAAGATATTTAGATACTAACTGGATGGGGTGTTATAGTTATCTTTTTGATAATGTATTTTTAACTTAGTAATAAGAATACCCAACATTTGGCATTTCCCTACACATTTTCTTATTTAATTATAGGTTGTTTTCATTTATTATGATTAGAATTTGTATGATTTTTATTTGCATTTTGTATTTACTATTCAGAAGATCTTGATTTTTTGTTCTTATTTTTTAACTATTTTAGAAAGTGATTGAAAATCACTTTGATAAACTATTAATGTAAAATAAAACATATAATAATAAAAAATAGGAAATACAAATAAATCTCACTCATATATCATAATAATCTATCTACTCCATTATTAATAGGTAAAAATGGTAATTGGGATATCCCACATATTAGGTGCTCCCATCAAATGACATTAACAAAAAAAAAAGCATTTAGAAAAATTAAAAGATACAGCACATCTTCCCCTCAAGCTAGTACATAATTATCTAGCATAATAAGTATGAAGGATAGAAAAGTAAGGTGAGACCTTCTAAATGTCTCCGTACAAGTCACTTAATTAATTTGTTATACATAGATATAATTTGGTAATATCCTCATCCTAAATATTTTTTCTGAGAAAGAAATAGTCTACCTATATGTACTTCATTTGCTAGTAGAATATTAGAAAATATATTACATATATCATTGTTTGACTATCATAGTTGAGAATAGTGTGAAAATTTGATGTTCTCAATTAGATGATTGATCTAAATAATCTCATAAATATCATTAGATTTTGAAACTACTATTTACCACTTACTTTTATAGGAGACAAGATTATCTTTTAAGAAAAGTATGATAACTTATAGTAAATCTTTTTTCTATACAAGCTACTACCCAATTGAAATATGAATGCTGAATAACTATTTTCATGTGAGTATATCATGAATATAAATAGAAAATGATTAATTATACTAACTACAAAAACTATATTTGGTTTGATAATAGTCAAATAATTAAACTTTCTTATAATTTCTTATATGTAGTTAAGTCAACATGAGACCCATATCATAAAAAAAATTGTACATAACTCAATCATAGTATCTATTAGAGCACAACCCAAAAGTCAATATTTAAGAAAGTATCAATGATATTTCTCCTTAGTGACAATATAATATATTTACTATCATAAGTCACCTCAATCCCAAAATAATATATGAGTCTCTCAAGATATTTTGTTAGAAATCAACAGCAAAGGTACTCATTGAATTGAGTGATTTCCAACACATCACTTTTTATAATGAGAATATATTCTACATATATATATTTATACTATAAAATTTTCATCTAACCTATTCTGATAAAATAAGAAATAATATGTAACACATGTTTACAAACCCAAAAAGTGATTGTAACTAAAAATCTCACAAACCACATTTTTGGTGACATGTTTAGGATGCATAAGGACTTAATGGTCAATAAAATAGATTAGTAAATTGTGTCTATCCTTAAAAGTTAGGTAATTTCTCCATTTATACTTCTTCCTCAAGATCACCAAGAGAAAAATAGTCTTCATATCTGATTGATTTATCATTCATACACGAGAAGTTGTAATAGAAACCAATATCCAAACTAAGGTTTTCTTTGCCAACAAAAAACATATCCTCATATCTAAAGGTGTCAACCGGGCAGGGCCGGGCCGGCCCAACACTAGGCACGACATGGGAATATCTCGTGCTCGGGCCCGAGTAAGGCACAACCCGTGCAGTGCCGTGCCGGGGCCAACCAGACCCCGTGCCATGCCTGATCTGGCATGGTTCGGTGGCCCGTGGCATGGCCCGTAGGCACAACCGGGGTCACAGTTCACACCCAGCCCCTGCGTCCCGCACCCACCGACATGCAAACTTGGCTAAGACTAGGTGGCTCTTGCCTTCCCGCACCCTCACGAGTCATGGGTGGGTTCACGGTGACTCGGGACATGAGAGTCGGGCCAAGCCAAGCTTCCCGCAAAAATGACCGCGGGTCGGGTCCAATCAGACACGACCCGCGGTCCCCCCCGACCCGACTCGACCCGATCCCCCCCCTCAAACGGGCAAAAAAAAAAATTTAAAATGTTGCCGTTGGATCTTGCCTCCGACGGCTAGGGCGTAGAATCCGATGGCCCTCATGATTATACCCCCTAAAATATTAAAAAAAATCAAAAAAATGACTTTTAAAAAAAAAAATTATTTTCTTTAATCTATAAAATTCCCCCCCCCCTCTATAATATTTATGTTTTTTATAAATATTTATTCTCTCAAATCTCACATTTTCTCTCTCTCAAAACTCTTGCTCCTCTCTCTCAGGACTCGAGAAGTTGGGATTTTGTTATTTGGCTTGGCTTTTTGGGAATCTCAACTCAGGTTTTAAATTTTGAGGTAGACTGTGGTGCATCGCGCACGTGATCAACCTGACTACTTTACCGGGTAATTTATTTTAAGTTTTTTTTTATTTTCTCTCTCTCTCTCTCTAGTCCTAAAATAGTTAAATCTAAAATCTATCATCTAGTCTCTAAATAAGTGTCATATTTAACAAAAATCCTAAAAATGACAAATACTAATGAAACATATTTAAATTTAGAAAATGAAAATCTTACACATAGGTCTGAGCCTGCTGAAACTTTGGTTTCTCCAGTCGTCTCAACCTAAACTTCTAAAAAACAAAAAACTAGTAGGACTTATGTAGTTTGGACTCATTTTAATATAATAAAACAAAAAAATGTTAGGGGTGAGGAAGAAGAAATGACATAGTGCAAATATTGTATGAGAATTTTAACATATAAGAGTTCGTTTGAGACAGGACACCTTAAAAGACATGTTGAATTATGCACCAAAAAACATGATCCATTAGATCCTAGGCAACCCCAACTTGGCAATGGATTTTTTGTGACTGGATCGAGTTCAATCTCAAAGTTTACTCCCTTCATATACTCCAGCGAGTTGGGTAGGGACAGCATGGCCAGACTTATCATATTGATGAGTCTTCCGATCAGATTTTCGAAAGATCCAATGGTAGTGTGCATAATGCATACATATTTTCAGCCTGCTTCTCGTAGGATTCCTAGGTCCACATCTAGGAATGACATACTAAAATTGTATAGGTTAGAAAAATAAAAAATAATTATTGAATTTATGGCATATAGTGGAGTGGTGTCCGTGACGTCCTATATCTGGACAAGTCACGATGAATCATCTTATGCATATCTCACCAGCCACTATGTAGATTATAACTGGACCATGAATAAAAAAATTTTAAAATTCTCTGAGATTCTCCATCCTCGTGATGGCCCAATCATTTTTGAGTGTATGATGAAAATCTTTAGGGAATATAAAATTCAAAATAAAATTTTAGTATCACATTCGATAACGCAACTAATAATGGAGTAGTGATTAACATGTTTGTTAGGAATATTAGAGATGAACCATTAAGAGAGATTTTTCATTTTATATGCATGTGTCACGTGATTAACCTGATTGTTCAAGAGAGTATGAATGTGTGTTCCCCTGCGTTGGATAATATACGTAATGGACTAAAATATATTTGCACTCCTCACAGATAACAAGAGTTTTGTAGTCTATGTTTGTCTGCGAAAGAAGAAGAAATTCCAATCGGATGTGAGACATCATTGGAATTACACATACATGATGTTGGAATCATGTGTTGGATACGAACACGTGATATCCGACTACGTCAATATTAAGAGTGACGAACTTATTATTTACGACACTGACTGGGCTTCAAGAATTTCATTTATGAAATTTCTGAAGATTATTTATGACACGATGAACATGTGTTCATCGGTTTATACTCCCATGACTTGCATTGCACTCAGGTACATATGCGACATTAGTAGCATGTTTAGGAAGTATCGAGCTGACCCGACACTTAGCCATATGGTTGTAGAGATGGAAACCAAGTACTTAAAGTACTGGTCCACCGTTCCATCTTTTTATTTCCTCGCTGCATGCATGGACCCTAGGGTTAAGGTAGAAGGGGTAGAAAACACTCTTACATTTCTTCGTGCATGAACCTAGAAGAGCTATCTGAAGGGTTCATTCATGATAAGTTGACTGACTTATTCACATACTACGATACTAGGTATGGTGGTGGTGGTGGTGAGACTGTGATTATGGACATGGATACCTTGTTCAGAGATGATGATTTTTCCATTCAGCTAGCGAGGGGGAAACGTCGGGGTGGACGGTCACATAGGAGCGAGCTTTCTCGGTACTTAGATACTGATTACTATTCAATCCCATCATATTCTGATACTAAAAATCTTGATATATTATAGTTGTGGAAATCATATGAGTCCACCTTTCCCGTGATATCTAGGATGACACAGGATCTACTGACTCCTCCAGTGTAGAGTGTAGCATCGGAGTCTGCTTTTTCTATTGCAGTGAATGTGATTTCAGATAGGAGATCGAGATTACGTCCAGATATTGTTGAGACATTGGCCTATTTAAAGGATTGAGATGATTATAGGTTTAGCATCCATGATCGTGCTGGAGCTTAGACTGTGACAAGGACTGCAGCCGCATCAACTACGAAAGTGGAGGAGTTGATTGCTGATGATGATGATCCATATGATACTGATCTTGATGTTGTGGCTGATGATGCTCATGAAATGCCGATTGACGATTGATGATGATACACTACTTTTTGATTTAGATGTTTTGTTTTTTATTGATTATATGTTTTATTTTTACGTTACGCTGAAACTTTAATTTGTTTGGTTCGGACCTTCGGTATCTATTGGCTGATTGGTCATTTCTCATTTTGTTTGCTTTTATTTTTTTACTTTTTAATTTTTTTTACCAAATTTTTTTGCTTAATTTATTTTTTTGTTTAAAATTTTCATTTACAAATTTATAACTCTATAATTTAATTATAATAAATTATAAACTAATTTTATTTTAAATTATACAAAAAATTTAAACTTTGTAATTTATTAATTTTTTATCAATTTCCATTTTATAAATTTAATATATTATATATTATCTATAATTCTATAAATAATTTAATATATATTTTTAATTAAACTAAAATATAAATCTCTAAAAATTTAAAAAAAAAATTTAACCTGGCCCGTACGGCCAGGTTTGGCCCGACCTGGCCTGGCTTTTATAATTCGTGCCGACGAGCCGTGCCGGGCCTGGCTTTTATAAATCGTGTCGTGCCTAGCTCGACACGAAAGCAATGTTGTGCTCTAAAAAAATGGGCCGGCCCGACCCGACCCGTTTGACACCTCTACTCATATCCAAATTGAGGTTTTCTTGGCCCATCAAAAACATATCCTCATATCCAACTCCAAATGTTTGAGTGAATCCCCTCATATGCATAATAATTTACATCTTAAAAAATCTTCCTTACTATCACGATCATTCTTTATAATTAGTACTCACTTCGAACAAATAACAGACATTTTCCAAGTTGAGACACTATATCACAAGTTTCTCTAGATTGGAGGGCATTGATCTCTTCCACTATGGTTCATTTCCATCTTGGATTAGATAATACCTCAGAAGGTAACTTAGATATCATAGTGCTATCAAGAAAAGTAATAAAAGACTTGTCCTATCTTGATAGTATAAGGATACTTAAGTCTCCTTATGAGGTATGATATCAATCAAGATGATAATAGAGCATGGTAAAAGTGATAAATATCTTTCATTTGAATGGAATTTTGGAAATAGTACCTAGACCTTTAGAAATATCTATTCTTGATTGTAAGTTGGTGTTTGTTTTAAAAACTAGTCATAATGATAAGTAAATCACCAGGAGAGTGAGGCTTATTATAAGTGGTTTCACTTAAACATTTGGGGGAGTGGATTACTGGATATTTTGTCTCTAGTGGTTAAGATTACCTCAATTTAGATACTCATATGTTTTGAAACTTCTCAGAACTAGATGGCATATCAATCACACATGAAGAACTGTTTTATTCATGGTAATCTTGAATGAAATATTTATAAATCAATCATCAAGTTTTTAAGAATAAATAATATTTTGCAATCCACTTTGAAAATTGTGAAGGAAGTGTACTACCTAAAATAGTCAATGATGACTTAGTTATATTTTGGTATTCTCACGTGTGTTATAGTTTATTCTTAATTTTATCATAGAAGTTCAAATGATAAATTTATCTTGTTAATTATATATTTGGATGATATTCTCATTTTTGGAGATGACATGTTTAGAATGATCAAAACCAAGGTGTACTTTTAATCAAAAAATACAAAAAAAAGATCATGTGAGGCTCAAAAATTTTTGTAGAATTGAAGTGGCTTATGATAATTAAAGTGATATGCCTTGGATACTCAGAGGATGAGCATTTCAATTGAGCTCCAACTTATACTCTTATAGAGGTAGACACATACCATTCATGTAATATGAGTCATGTTGACTCAACTACATATAAAAGAATTATATTTAAAAAAACAATTACCTTTTATTACCAAATTAGATATAATTAGTTATTTTCTAGATTATCCACAACAGCCTCACTTTTATATAGCTCTTTGCATATTTAGATATGTTAAGAATTTGAAGACTTGATATCTCGTTAAATCATCATGGACATCTTCAACTAGACAAGTTAGATTCTAGTTGGGTATCAACTTACACAAATAAAAGATCTACTACAAGTTATCATACTTTTCTTGGATAAAATTTTATCTTCTAAAGATATAAGAGGTAGATAGTAGTCTCAAGATCCAATAAAGTTGCAGAGTACAAAGATGCATATAATCTTGAATTAAGTATTCCAAGAGTGAACGAAGCACATAGAGTTAGATTATTTTTTTCATAGGAAGTAGATCTATGGAGGGACTATTTTTCAACCTATATTTTTATAGTAGAGTAGTTAGCTAAGATATTTTTATGAAGACCTTAGGAATATCTTGGTTTACTTTTCTATCCTTCAAGCTTTCTAGTATGAATATTTATGTACTGGATTGAAAGAGTGTGTGGTACATCATTTGTTTTTTTTTTAATGTTTATGATTAGAACACCCAACTTATGGGCTACTCTAGTCATTCATATCTATTTATATATAAAATTTAGGGACTCATTCTATGTGTGATATATATGTTTTTCTTATTTCTTTCTAGTGTTTTTTTAATGTATTTTTTTACATTCTTTAGATATGTGCTTTTTTTATTTCTGCTTGTTATAGAAGGATCATAAAAAATGTAATTCTTTGATAGTCATCATATCGTATATCACTTATGTTATCTATATATTTAATAATTTTGAAACTCTACTAGAAAACTTTAACAATACTATTCTTCACATACACATATATGTGAAGAAGGTTCCTAAACTTGGGTTTTTTTACAAGATAGGGAATACTTTAGTTTGATTTGTTATTCAAATATTTGTTAGATTCTAGTAGTTATGTAGAATAGATCTACTACAAATTATTCTAATTTTTTTGAAAGTAAACTTGTCTTTAATAAAAGTAAGATGTAGATGTAGATATAGATTACAAGACTATCACATTTACTATTGTTTTAGTTCCTTAGAGATGTTTGTACCAACTTGAAAATGGTATTAAGTTATTGTTGTAGTGACTTTTTTCTATAGTTGAGTGTTCGAAGTATATAAAGGAGTATTCCTTTTATTCTATTTTTATACTTATATATGTTCACTTATATAGTTTTTTGAGATTTTTACTTAGTAAAATTTAATATTTCTTTCATGTAACATATATGATAGATGAAAGCCCTAAACCAAGTGCGAGAACTCCTTTATACACTAGCAACACTACTTTAAACAACAAAAATAAAAAATGTAAGAAATATAAAATAATATCACAAGAACATAATATTTCCAAAATATAGTATATACACAAATTATTACTACCACCATGTGTCAATCAAATCATTTTTATCTTAGAGTTATAATATGGTCTCTTTGTTATATGTCTAAACTATATAAGACATATGCCTCTCTAATATTGTCATATATAGATGCTAAATCTAGGTATTTTTTAAATTATTTCATTTTATATTTTATTAAAATGATTTTTTCTATACATTTATCCATACAAATGATTCTTTATTAATATCATATGTTGTGTATCTTATTCTCATGTCCAACTGATAAATATTCTAAATGTGAGTAGTAACAATAGAAAAAATGTCATAATAATCCTCACTCTAAGTCTATGTAAATCTCTTCGCTACCAACTTCGCCTTAAGCCAATCAATCTTTCCCCGAGGTTTACTCTTCATGATGTACCCCACCTTACAATCCACTTTAAGCTTACCTTGAGGTTTTAGAACAAGATCTCATATATTATTGAAAATGAATGCACTTAATTCATCCAACCTAAATTGTTGCCATTGTGGATGACTAAGTGCCTAAGATAGAATGTATGAGATACTAAAATTATTAAAAGAAGATAAAAAACTAAAATATATAGTATTGAAATAAGAGTAAGAACATACTTATGATAAAAGGGTTTGGTAGAACACATTAATGATTTCTTCCATAGAATAATCGAATGATTCAAGTTGACACTCTCAACTAGATCAACTAATATATTATAATGCTCGATTTAGGAATGGTATGGATGTATCTTTCTAGTACATATGTTTCTATCAAAATCTTCAAGTTTAAAAACTTTAATCTCCTTTTGGGGAGACTCACATCTCGTGTCTTGTGGGATGCTCTCACTAGAAGCCTCCTCCTCATTCAAACTACATGATCTTTAACATAATAGTAGTCTGAAAAGGCACTAAGAGATGTCTCACTATTCTTCTTAAGACTAATTTTGGTGTTAGTACTAGGTGTAGGAACATATACAATTATCATTATATAAAGTTTAACAACTAGACCTTATAAAAATCATATAACTACGATGTATAAAGATATGCCTTCTTGGATGGAGTCATTGAAAAAGGACATATCCTCAAAGAATACCACATTAATACTCATAATAATTTTCATAATCTCTAGTAAGTAATATTTATACCCATTCTAAGTTTTATAATACCCAGAAAATTTACATTTGATGACGAGTAATTATCTTCTCTCTACCATGAGAGATATCTTTGAAAATGACACCCAAAAATTTAGGTGCAAAATGAAAAAGTCTCTCTCCTAGATATATAATCTAATATGATATATGATCTGAAGGATAGACATTGGTATCTGGCTAATCAAAAAGTTAGTGCTTAATATCATTTCTCCCTAAAATATTTGGGAACACTTCTATATAGTTATAGTGTGTTAGCCATTTCAATAAAATTTTCATTTTTTCTCTCAATTATCTCGTTCTATGCAAGAGCATGAACATAAGATATTCGGTAAATCATATACTACTTCTTAAAAAAATAAGAAAATTAATGTGAAGTATATTCTTAACATATTATAACTTATTAACATTTTAATATTATATAAAAACTACATTTTTTTCCATTTTATAAGAATACATACAAATAAACAAAATTTGAAATCTTTTCTAAAAATAGATAACCAAGTATATAATATAGAGAAATTAATTATAATGGTATCAAATATCTCAAATCATCAAATGTGATAGTCAAATAAGGCTCACAAACATCTGAATGATTTAGATAAGAAACTCTAGTATGTTTTCCTATCTAACATGTCTCATAGTCCAAGTTGAGAATGCATAATATATGGTTCAATGATAACCTAGCACCTCAAAGGGCTTATAATGGTCAAAAAAAATAAATATAGTTCCATTGATCCTACAAAGAAATATCAAAAGGAGAAATCATAATATTACAAATTATGATGAAATTAGGCCTCAAGTATAAAAAAATACATATCAAATGAATATATTCAATATTGTTGTTGTTGACATAAAATTATAGTGAAACTAGGATAGACAATGGTATAATTAGACAATGGTATAATTAGACATTCTCATGTCCTCTTTCCCATACAATGGTATAATTAGACAAACTAATATCTAAGTCTCTAAACTCAACAAAATAGGAAAATAGAGTGCCATCACATGTGACAAGAGTGTAGGTCCCTAAATCTCTGACCCAAAAGTATGGAGTGAGGATTAGAAAAGAATAGAGGTAAAAGTACTTATGCTAGAGTTAGTAGCTACCAAGGAAAGAAGTATGAAATAACCCTCATGAGCAAGTGTAATGAAATTGATAGGTGTATACATAAAAAATTCAACCTAAGTAGATCTCATAGTCTACCTTATAACTCCTTAATCTTGAAACATTATTCCCAACTCAAGTCACAAATTCAAATACCTTTCATGTGTGTGTATTAATATTCCATAAAAAGAGCAAATTGCCATGACTTATTCCCTCTAAAAGTTCCCCTCTTGGCTTTACCATGAAAAGAAGACATGGCAGTAGTATGTCTTTATGACTGTCCCAACTTTACTAGATATGAATATCATAGTAAATGCCTAAGTTACTCAGATAAAATTCCAAGAAAACTATGAGTCTTCTCTCACTAAGGATCTATGTCCTCAAAATAGTTAAATTCTCTCCCAATGAATACAAGTATAGATTATTATGAATATGTTCACCCAATCTTCTAAATATAGTTAAATATATCAATACATATATCATTCCATCAATTCACTCACATAGGTTGTCCATGTTGCATAATGACCAACATCATTATGATCAATCAATCTATATACATACAATTGAGTAATAATATGCTATAAGTGAAATATCCCAAAAGAATACATCGATACAATTTAATCTCAATCTTTTTTATACATATGACAAGAATCAAATATTCTAGTCATACTTGGATCAATTAACTCTCATAAATGAATATGTAATTATGTATCAATCACCAACAACTCATCCGAATCAACCATGGGTAAATCATCTAATAGATGTCTTACATATCTTTGGCCAAAAATTAAACCATCACTGAATTAGCCCACTATATGTATAAGTATAATCTTTAAACTTCCACTTGGTTATTTTCTATGATTCAACACTAATTATCACTATTACTTCTTGACAAACAAAAAAAAAGTAGAAAACATTGCACCATCCCACCACATAGGCACACAAACCCATGGTTGTACACTACACCTTGCAACACACCGCACCACTACACCACAACAACACACAACTCTCTACACTTCTCATATTAGAGCACCTCTTAACCATGTAGCCACAAACCACCATAAAACATAGCAATGCATCATGCAACCCATTGTACCCATGGTTCCACACTTACCACATCACTACATCATCACTTGCACCATCACACATCATTGCCTACATCATTGAATGGCAATGCCTGCACTAGTGAATGTCAATGCCTATACCATTACATGATGTGCCACTACCACGTGGTCCCCATGGCTCCTAAAACTGTGATACAATGTTCAAATTTTAGAATTTTTGAGTGAGAAATAAAGTTAGAGACAATGTTTAAGTTTTTCATTAACCTCAAAATAGAAAATAAAGACATATATATAGGATTGCAGCAATCCACATGATGTGTGCTTCCATATAAAGAGAAAAGAACTAATGAAGAAAAAAAATATAAAGCACGATATGAATACCATATCTCAACAACAATATTTCATTGTTTTATAACACAATAGCTAATATTATTTTATTAAGTAATGATGACTAGCTTATTGTTAAAAATAGTTGAATTTTTAATAACTTTTTACAATGTTATTATATCATTATCTAGTATTTATTTCTCCACTTCTCCATTACTTTTCCCATAACTAACAATTTTTTTTTTCATTATTTGTAAAACATGAGATTGATAATTTATTTTAATTAATTATAGAAAAAATAGAAAAAAATACTATATATTAGGAACACAATATTGTCTTTGTTGTATGTTCATGCTATTATTTTAACTCCTCATATTTAATAATGTGGTTTTTTAATAGTCTTATTTATATCCATGAATATATGAATATAAATTTGTTATCTTAGTATGATGATAAATATCTTTCCTAAAGGATAATAGATCTCAAATTAAAACCTTATAGATGTGACCACTTTGATTTATATAGATACAACCTCTTTTTATTAATATAAAAAGTTCATCAACATATTTTTCTACATTTGCTATTACTGAAAACAAATTAGTGAAGTTACTTAGTTTATATGTTATTACTTATGGGTATCAATTGTCTCACCATAAACTCGAAGCAATACATTTAACATCTACTACCCAAAAAAGAGTTTTTAGTTTTTTCATTACTGCAACATAAAAAGATTCTTTCGTTTCATCTCATTTGAGTGACAATGTCAATCATTCAACTCAAAGCTCACAAAGTACTTAGAAATGTATTTTTCATTATTAGGTTAACATTTAAATATTGAACATTTTAAAATCCTAAACTGATAGAAGTTGTTATCAATTTTTTTAGTGTTTATCGATGGCCATCATCACATGACAACTTAACTATTCTTGTTTTAACAATTGCTTCTGAATAAATATTTAACATGAGTAGAATGATAATGAAAGATAAGAGAATTTCATTAACATCAAATATAATTAATGTGCTTTCATATGTAAGAGATTGATAATATTCTAAGAAAAATATGTACACATAATATAATATGGAAATCTTACACAATTCTTCAAGGAGATGATCAACAAAAATTTTGAGAATACCAATGTTCAATTTTTTTAAAATTTTACTTATGTTTATAAATGAATTAAAAATTTACCTTTTTTTCCTTATTAAGATTCTAACCCTATGGATTTCTATTGATAAGGTTTTTGATAAGACAGTAAATCAATATGATTTAAATGCTAATTTTATTTTTTATCTCATATAAATATATTTACATTTAAAATAACATTTATAAATTATAATCTATGCTAAAATATTTATTTATTTCGAACTAAAATTTAATCAAATAATTTTGAAATTATGAAGCACAAAGGTTTGATTTTATCTATTTTTTTAAAAAGTAATAAACTTTTTAACAAATAATTTTTTTCTCTAGGGTTGGGGTGGGTAAGGGTCTCGTCCCAACAGCTCATCATATAATTGGGAAGGGGGCTTTACCTACTTTGACCTTGCGGTCTCAAGGCCCATATTTTAGCCAATGAATAGTATGAAATAGGTTTAGGGGAGGAGGGTGGAGAGACAAAAAAAACACATTTTTTTTTGTAAAAAACTTATAAAACAATAATAAATTAAAAATAAAAACTAAAAATTGAGATGGGCCTTCACCTTGAATACAAGGGCAAGGCTGTCCAATTTGACACATCTACTCTAACCCACTCGAAATTAATGTTAGCCCTAGCTAGCCATCAATAATCATTGCTAGTCTTTGCCAGTTACTATGAACCATAGTCATCCCAGAAAGCTACTAGGATCCACTACTAGCCCCTGCTAATTTCCAAGAACCACGGTTAGTGTCAGGGAACTAGTGTCAGCTCCTACCAACCACAATATTCTCTAGTGAATAGCTTTACCTCCAAAACAAATAATAAAAAAAGTATTTTAAAAGATACATCAATAGTAATGTAATCATCTGCACTACTCTTGTTCTATACACAAACATTATCATTATAATAAAATTTCTAAAAATTTTGATTTTTGTATTCCAGTATCTGAATTCCTAATTTTTAAATCTAACCAAAATAATTACTCATATTGTTTGGGTTAAGTAGTAATTATCTCACAGACGCGTAAGAATTAGAAATTTATGTTTTGAGGTCATATTCACAAAATAATTAAAAAAAAAGACATTAATATTTTAGAATTTTAAAAAGTGAATGTGCTTTGAATTTGAAAATTATTAATTTTTGACACTTAAAAGCATAAGATTTATTTTGCCTTTGCACTTAAAAAAAAAATTAAATCAACAACTACTATTTTTAATCATGAAAACCAATGTTTGATTCAAAAATACATTTACCGAAAAATAGAAATCATTTTTTTGATTCAAAAAATAGTTTCCAAAAAAAAAAATGAAACCCACTTTTCCATATGAAAAGTGGTTTCCAAAAAAATTCAAACTAATTTTTGTTTTTTTTAATCAAAACATATTCAAAAAAGTGGTTTCTGAAAAGTAATTTTTGTTTTTGATTGAAAGCCACTTTTTGATAAATTTTCTAGGGTGAATTATGTCTTGGGGTCTTGGGAACCCAAATAATTAACCTTAAGGTCTTATAACACTTATATTTGACTTTAAGGATATAAACATTTCCAGGTCAAAAATGACTTTAATGATTCCACATCAGCAGCTGATGTGGAACTACCGAATTCATTAATTAAAAAGGATTTTTTGCTGTGCTTTCGGGGTCGGGCTGGGCAACGTCATATGGTTTAAAAAAAATAAATAAATAAATATGTTGGATCAATTGAACGTGCATCAAAAAACTCCATTAATGGACCACAATTCGACTATTCGTCTTCCGCTATTCAAACCATTCAGTTCATTATCGTCCATTAAATTGTAGAATATGAATTTAGTATTGTTCTTCTCAGTTGATACCGGGAGCGCAAATGATTGTTTATCGGGTTTTCATAAAACGAGAGGAAAGCCAAATTTCTCTGCCCCTCTGTTAAGAATTTTCTGCCGCGGCAATAAAATAAGTTCGCACCAAGCTTGTCACATTTACAATAAGAAAAATGAAGTGATATCGGATAGCTTCGTGCCCAACCACTTGGAAGGGGGTTTCCACGTAGTAAATATAAGAACAGACGATCCTCCAATTTCAAAAGTTAAAACTGTCAGAACATTATTGATAGATAACTATGATAGTTACACCTACAATATTTATCAAGAACTCTCTGTTGTTAATAGAGGTAGTTAACCAATCCACAAATCAATTTTCGACTTCCCATGTTATTTCAGGTTCCCTGTTATGTTTTTGCTGGTATACGAAATGGTAAGAGAAATTTTTTGTTGACATGTTTCTTTTTTATATCGTTAGTTTCTCCTGTGGTGATCCGAAATGACGAGTGGAAATGGGAGGATGCATGGTGGTACTTGTATCAAGAGAAAGCTTTTGATAATATTGTTATATCTCTTGGACCTGGTTCTCCAAGATGTTCGACAGATATAGGTTCTGGCATTTTAATTCTCGCAAGGCTGTTTTGTTTGAATGTTAAGTTTGAAGTGCAATTTGTAAGAGCAACTCCAATGGGAGATGCTAAAAAAGGGGTGCCAAATTTTAATAAATGTAACATTTATTATTTTCCACATCATCAGGGGTAAATGAGGTATTACAAAAATATTATATCCTTAACATTAATTTTTGTTTGTTTCATACTTTTGAGGTCAAATATAGGTCTTATGAGGCCTTAAGGTTAATTATTTGGGTTCCCAAGACCCCAAGACATAATTCACCCAATTTTCTAATTTGAGAGATGTGTAGTTTACTTTAGTACACCAAAACTAAATTAATTATAAAATAAACTATATTTTTTAAAAAAATTTAAAAAATATATATCAAACTAAAAAATAAATAAGTTTTGACATACTAAAATATATCAATCTAATTTTGTTCATTAAATATTAAAAAAAAGTCTCAAAATACAAATTCAAAAAATAAATTTTCTAATTCACAAACCATTTACTTATTTACAAAATAATAAAATATTCATTAAGATAATCTTGACGAGACAGGTTCAAACCCATGTCATTCATCACACAAAATAACAATTAAGCATTCTAAGACACACAACAAATAATTTATTCTAGGAATATAAATAAATAAATATCGACATACAATAACATAATTATATATAAACATATGTAGATATGTTTATATTTATATTTTTATATATGTATATAAATATAGACAAATATATATATATATATATATATATATATATATATATATATATATATATAAACATATATATAAATAAAGACACACACACACACACATCCTATACATACACATGTTTTATCTATATAAACACATATACACACATAGATGTGTGTGTATAGACACTTGCACACACACATGTTTATATTAATAAATAAATATAGATACATAAAGATATATAAACATAGATATACATATACATTTACATGTGTGTATATATATATACCTATATAAACCCTAAATACACACACACACACATACATATAAACATAAATAAATCTCTACATATATATAATTACTACAAGAAAGAAGGTAATTAGAAATGGAAATTAGTGATGCTCAATTCCATTTCTAAAATTAGGAACGTAATTGAAATGAATTTGAAACGGAAATAAAAGTTTTTTAAAAAATTAGAAATGAAAAAAAAATCTATCACTATTAAAAAGCACGGATTAATTGATAATTTATGAAAACGGAATTAGAAATAGAAATAAAGATGGAAATTAAAATGATTTAACCTTCCGTCGCTAATATAACGCATGGTTGTGGGCCAATTAGCTTGTGAGACATTTAGTGATGAAAATTTTCATTTTTAGACTTATTAGGTATTGAAAATTATTAGTTATATGAATATTATGATAAAATACAATTCCATTTCAATATGTTTCGAAACAAAATTCTTACCCATTTCTAAATTTGGTGATGGAAATAAATACCATTACTAAATGTGATGTGAAATATATTGAGTGTCCATTGCTTTTGGACTTAATTTTAGTGACGTAATATGTTTTTGTCACTGAATTTGAAATGCAAACTCATTTCATCTCTAAATTAAGTTTATTAAAATTTTAAAGAACACTTTGCCCATCTGAAAAAAAAAGTTCGGTTTGGGCTAAACCTTTTAGATTTTGTGTTCAAGCTCGATTTTCTTCATTTTGTGTTTCTCATGCTTCTCATCTATCATTGATGTTTGCAATTTAATGTTTTCATTTTTTCCATATATACTATAATTGAGATATATAAATTTTATGCATTTTGTTGTTACCTATAGTTTTTTTTGTGTTTATATCCTTAGGAGTTCTCTCTATTTTGTTGTTGTTTTTTTTTTGAATTTATATCATGCTTATTAATAAAATTTACATTTCTCATCTTTGAAACATCTAGGAATTGTTCAATTTTTAGGTTACCCAATTGAGGTATGTAATTTTTGTGTGTTTTGTTATTCATTATAGTTTTTATCATGCTAATTAATGTGGACTTATTATGCCTACTAGGATTTGTTCAATTTTTAGGTTACCTAATGAACTATTTAATTGAATTTATAAATATTAAAACTTAGAAGGTTGAAATGTAATAATAATAAACAACTTTCAAAATTGAGATAGTTGGTATCAAACTATCTCAATTTTAAAAGTTTTATAAATATTAAAACTTAGAAGGTTGAAATGTAATAATAATAAACAACTTTCAAGTTTGAATGTATGCATTGTGTATGTTAAAATTTAAGGTATGCAACTTAAACCATGAAATATATATATATATATATCAAAAAGTTTGAAGATATTTAACTTTAATATTGAACAATATATATATATATATATATATATATTAACAATTTTGAAGGTTGCAACATAATAATAATGAATAACTTCAAAAATTTTGAAGACTGAAACATAATCATAATGAATAACTTCAAAAATTTTGAAGGTGTGCAATTTAAAGGTTGAAACATAACAACAAATGAACATAAAAAAAACCTCAATTCAAAATTTATAGAGTTGCTTTATTACATATTACATCTCACAGCTAGTAGATGCCTATGTATACTACATGTTTCATATTGATTAGTTAATATCCCTATTAATTTATTCATGTTCTCTATCCTTATTTTATGTTTGTGGTCATATTTTCATTGATATATTGATATGAATTGACACTATTAATTTTTGGAAGATTTCTATTACATAAAATGATTTTGTCAAAATAGTTAGTACATATTTTTAATTTCAAAGACATCAATTATTATAGAATCTTAATTTACTAGAATAAAGAAAGACAAGAGCACATAAGCCCATTTGAATATCACATATTAGGTTTCATGTTATCATTTTTTTAATAATTGAATTAACCCCAAATTTAATATAATCTTAAAATGTTCATTTTTATAAACCTAAATGAAAAAAATAATTAATTTCATAAAAGATTACTAATTTCACACATCTGAAAGAGTAAATCTCTGACCCTAAACATATTTTTATATTGTAGTCTTTCATATATAAACAAAATGGAAAAAAATATTTCTATCACATACACAACTTTTTCATATTTGCTTAATTTTTACAATTTCATTTTATATAGATAAATATCAAATATTTAGTTTAATGTATATAAGAAAATACAACTAAAGGCTTTTGGTAAATATCAAAGAGATTAAATCAACCCCCTTATCTCATTTTAATGCAAACTTATAGATTAATGACGTAACTACAATATTTTTTTTGACATTTATGTAATGTCTTAAATATGCTACTACAACTTTATTACAATTAAGTCACTATCAACATTATTATAATTTAATATGTTTTTATTAGGTGTTATAAGAATAAAAAAGATTATATGACCTGATCATCAATGTAAGAATGTTAGATTAAAATATGAGTTTTTTGACCAATGAGTTTGAAGAGGGGATTGAATAATTTATTGGCTTTCCTAAAAACTAGTTTGAATTTATGGATGAAAAGAAAATAAGATGCCCATGTAATGACCATAAATATCAGATTTATAGTTTCCATGATGTAAACATTGTATGATTTCATCTTACAAAAAATAGATTTGTTAGAGACTATTATGTTTGGTATAAACATGAGAAAATAATTATGCCACAAACAAGAACAAATTATATATATAAAATTATTGGTTCAAATGTTACAATGGAATATATTAATCCCAATGATGTATGTGAAGTAATATTAAATAATATAATTAGTCCGTCCTATAGGTGTCAAATGGGTCGGGCAGTGCTGGCCAGCCTAGTTTTAGGTGGCTCAACCGGGCCACCATGCCGTGCCTAGCACGGCATTGATTTTTCTGGCTAGGCCCGACAAGTTAAGAAACCATGCTGGGTCAGACATGTATGGGCCAGTTTTGGCTCGTACGGGCTAGTTTTAAATTTTTAATAATTTTATTTTCAGAAAATGTTATTTATGTATTTAGGATATATTTTATGTTTATATGTTTAATATTTTTCATTCTTTAAAAGTTTTTTTTATTGTTAATTATTTTTAGTAATTAGTTAATGTTGATTGTTTTTACTTTTTAATACTTTATGCTTATAATTTATATGTGTAGTGTATCAGACTATAAGTGTAATTGTATGAAATATGAATTAATAAAATATTAAAACTTAAATATGAATAAAAAGTAAAACCAATGCAAAATAAAAATTCAAAAAAAATAATTAGTCAAGTTTCAACTTTCAAGCATCAAATGCAATATCAAAATATAAAGGCACAATCATAAACTCAAGTCTCCAAGTAATATCACAACCAAAAATTAAATAAACACAAATAAAATATAAATAAGTAAATTGCAATCAAATATCAGAATCAGAAATAAGTGTCGCAATCTGGCAATCATCAACCATCAACGTCATCAATTGTCATATCATCCTTAATATCAATATCACATAGATCATCATCAACAATCAACTTCTCCACTTTTGCTGTAGTCCCAGCATGATCTTAGATGCCCATGCTTGAATCCTCCCAATCCTTCATGCATGCTAAAGTCTCGATAATATATGGATGTAATATCGATCTCCTATCCAAAATCATATTCATTATAATAGAAAAAGTAGAGTCTGATACTATGCTCAATACCAAAGAAGTCAGTAGATTTCGTGTCATCTTAGATAGCATGGGCAATGTAGACTCATATGATTTCTACCACTATAATATATCAAGATTCTTAGTATTAGAATGTGATAGGATTGAGTAGTAATCAGTATCTAAGTACCGAGACAACTCTTTACTATTCAACGGTCCACCCCATCGTTTCCCCCTCACTAATTGAATGGAAAAGTCATCATCTCTGAATATGATATCTATGTCTATACTCGGATCCTCACCACCACCACCACCATGCCTAGTATCATAGTATGTAAACAACTCAATCAATTTCTTGTGAATGAACACTTCGAGCGAGTCTTTCAGGTTCATGCATGAGGAAATGTAAGTCAAAATATTCTCTACCCCTTCCACGTTAACCCTAGGGTCCATGCAGGCAGCCAGACAATAAAGAAATGGAATGGTGGATCAGTACTTTAAGTATTTGGTTTCCATCTCTACAACCATATCACTAAGTGTCAGCTCATCTCAACACTTCCAAAACATCCTACTAATGTTGCATATACACCTGAGTGCAATGCAAGTCATGGGAGTATAAACTGATGAACACATGTTTGTCGTGTCTTAAAAAATCTTCATGAATTTCATAAATGAAATTTCTGTAGCCTAGTCAATATCATCAATAATAATTTCATCACTCTGACTATTGATGTAGTCAGATATCACAT
This sequence comes from Sapria himalayana, assembly GCA_029783825.1. NCBI lineage: Eukaryota > Viridiplantae > Streptophyta > Magnoliopsida > Malpighiales > Rafflesiaceae > Sapria > Sapria himalayana. The sequence goes on along the minus strand of JAREIK010001073.1, from coordinate 2,715,246 downwards.
GTTCGTATCCAACACATGACTCCAACATCATGCAAGTGTAATTCTAATGGTATTTCATATTCGATTGTAATTTCTTCTTCTTAAGATTCACACACAAACAAAAACTACCAAACTTTTTTTGTCCATGAGGCATACAAATATATTTTAGTGAGTTACATATATTTTCTAAAGCGGGGGCACACACCTTCATCTCTGCTTGTACAATCAAGTTAATCACATGACATGTATATAACGTGGAAAATCTCTTCTAATGGTCCATCTCTAATATTTCTAATGGATATGTTTATCGCTACTCTATTATTAGATGCATTATCGAATGTGATACTAAAAATTTTATTTTAAATTTTATATTCTCTAAATATTTTTATCATACACTCAAAAATGGCTAGGCCATCATGAGGATGGAGAATCTTAAAGAATCCTAAATTTTTTTTATTTAGTGTCCATTTAGAATCTATAGAGTAGGCGGTGAGGCATGCATAAGATGCATCATCATGACTAGTCCTGATATCGGATATCACGAATACTACTCTATTATATTCTCTAAATTCATTAATTATTATTTATTTTTCTAACTTATAATATTTTAGTATGTCATTTCTAGATGTGGACCTAGGAATCCTATGATATGCAGGCTGAAAATATGTCTGCATGATACTGAATACTCTTGAATCCTCCAAAAATATAATCAGAAGAATCATCGTGGTGATCAGTTTGGCCATGTCCTCTCTCCCAACTCATTGCGGTAGGGGGTAAACATTGAGACTAAACTAGATCTAGCCTCAAAAAATCTACCACTGAGTTGGGTTTGCCTAGGATCTAAATCACCATATTTTTTGTTGCATTGTTCGACATGCCTCTTAAGATGCTCAGTCTCACATGAACTCTTACAACTTAAAATTTTGTTTCAATATTTGTACTGTGCCGATTCTTCATTGACACCCCTAATTTTTTTGTTTTATTATATTAAATTGAGTCCAAACTACTGAAGTCATTCTAGTTTTTTTGTTTTTTAGATGTTTGGGTTGAGGCGACCAGAGAAACCAAAGTTTTGGAAGCCTCAGACCTTTGTGTAGGATTTTCATTTTCTAAATTAAAATTAATTTCATTTTTGTTATTTAAATTAGTATGTCATTTTGTTATTTTTTTATTTTTTTAGATTAGAGAGTAGAGAAAGAGAGATAGAGACTAGTTAACTTATTAAAAAAATACAAAATACTCATAAATCAAAATGCGTAAACTTTAGTTTTTTTATATTTGCACTACACCACATGTGCACCACAAATCCAAGTCCAAAGCCGAGTTACGAGTACCGAAGGCCAAAATCCTAAGAGAGAGAATATTAGAGAGAGAGAGAGAGAAGAGCAAGAGCCAAGAGAATGAGAAGATGAAGATTTATGTTTTTAAAAAACATAAATCTTTGAGTGGGGGAGGGGTTTATATATTAATAAAATGTTTTTTTTAAAAGTATCTTTTTAAATTTTTTGAATTTTTAATAATTAAAAAATGGGCAGAATTCTTAGGGTCGTTGGATTCTGCCCCATAGCTATTTGAAGCGAAATTTAATGACTTATATTCAATTTTTTTACCATTTGAGTTGGTTCGACCGTCAAACTAACTCGAACAGTCCCATTCTAGAAGCTTTGGCTTCTAGACTAGAGTGGAGGCAAAAATTCATGCCTTGGACTTTGATTGAAAAAGACCACGGGTCAGGTTCGGGCTTGATGGAACTTTTGGATTTGTCAGGCCTCAGGTTGTTGGTTCGGGTTGGGGGCATCGTGTTGGGGGCTAATGAGCCTCGGTTCTAGGCGGTGCCTGGCCTGGCAAGTGGATAGGTTGGCCTTGGCACAACATGACATGAGGTGTGCAATTAATAGGCCCGGCACGGGTCATTCTAGTGCCATGCCGGACTAGGCACGGGTCATCTCCATCTCGTGCCAAGCCAGGCATGACTGAACCATGCCATGCCTCAGTCCAGGCCGGGTTGGCCCGGCCTGTTTGACACCTCTAGCTCTATCCTTTAATTTGGATATCACTAACGATGTCCCAAAATCATCAATAAAATATTTTTATGAAATACTAAAAGTATCATAAGAAAAGGTTTGCCCAGATAATCACTATGGCTACTCAAAGTTATCGATGATAGACTCTTGAATTTAAAAGCAAAATATTATTTTTCAAAAAGGTATTTTGATGAAATATATGAGCTGTTATCTAAATTATTATCAAAGAAAAATATCTTGAAAGATATCTTTTATAACACACATATATTAATGCAAGGTTTGAGCTTGCCTGTAAAAAAATATATTGCTGCATTAATGTTTGCATGATATATTAGGGCATAGACAATGAAGTAATTACTTATAAATTTTATAACTATCCTCGGTACAAAAGGAATATTGCATATACAAAGCAAAAAATAAATATTTTTTATTAGATGAAGTATTATTTCTCATTGACTCATTATTTGCAAAAATTATTTGCACTTGAACTCACTGCCAATGACATTAGGTGGCACAAAAGTATTAAAGAAGGCATTATGTGGTATTGCTCAGATTCTCAATCTTGGAAACATTTTGATATTTATCATCCATTTTTTGTAGATGAAAGTCAAAATATTAAATTAGGAATGTGCACATGTAGATTTCAGCCATTTGAACAAACATAGCAATAATATTTTTCATGGCCAGTGATTGTTATACCTTATAATTTACCTCCATGGATGTGCATAAAATATGAGCATATATTTTTGTGTATTATCATGTTTGATTCGAGAAGCCCAAAAGAAAAGTTAGATATTTTTTTACATCCCCTTATTATGGATCTAAAAAATTTGTGGGAGCATTGTATAGAAAATTTTGATATATCTAGAAAGTAGAACTTCCAAATGTAAGCATCACTTATGTGTGGACTATAACTGATTTTTCTACATATTCAATGTTATTAATATGGAGTACTTATGTGGACTATAGGAAAATTAGCTTTTCCTTACTGCATAAAGGACCCATATGCATTTCTTTGAACAAATAAGGAAAGACATCTTGGTTTGATAATCACTATTAGTTCTTACATATAGAACATCCATTTCAGATGAATATTGATTCATTTAGGAAAGGTCATATAGTTATAAAAGATGACCACCTTTGAGGTTGGAAGAAACGAAATATCTTTTTGGATTTTCCATATTGGAAAGCCAACCTAATTAGGCACAACTTAAATGTGATGCACAATGAGAAATTTTTTTTTGATAATATTTTTAATACTATCATGAATGTGGAAGGAAAAACAAAAGACAATATTAAATCAAGAGAGAATTGAAAGAGTTCTATTCATATCCAAAGATACTTAGGGATGAGTCAACGAATAAATTTTCTAAGGCTTGTTGTAGTTTTGACAAAGATGCAAAGAAAGATTTCTGCAAATGATTGAATGGAGCTTAGGTTCCCTGATGGATATGCATCTAACACGAGAAGATGTTTTGATCTGAAGAAGCATAAGATATTTGGTAAAAAAAGGCATGACTTCCATGTGTTTATGTAAAGGCTAATACCAATTGCATTCAATGAATTATTTCTAAAAAATATTTGGGAAACATTGACTGAAATAAATATTTTTTTAAGATTCACACTTGCAATGTATTAACAAAGAAAAAAAATGGAGCAATAATAAATATGACACACTCAAAATTATATATAGACTTGAACATATGTTTCCTCCTAGATTTTTTGACTCTATGAAATATCTTCTAGTCCACTTGCCTTATGAATCCATGATAATAGACCCTATGCAATATAGATAGATATATCCATTTGAGAGGTTATGTAATTTTTATTTTTTAATCAAAAAATTTATAAATATTCAAAAAATAAATTTTATTTTAATGAAGATATTTTTCAGTTATCTTATAAAATTTTAAAACAATAAAATAAAGGCAAAGTTGAATAATCGTTATGCAATGTCTACTTGGTTGAAGAAGCTTTGGCATTTCATGCGTACTACTTTTGGCCATAATTATATAATTTTCATAATAAAATATTACCAAATAATGATTATGATATAGGGAATGGATCACAAAAAGATAATATGCTTTCCATTTTAATCGATGTGGGTCTATCATATGGTAGAGTAAAATCAAGATATAATTTGGATGATAATGAGTATTATGCTGCACACACATATATCTTGTTGAATTCTGATGAAGTTGCACCATATATTGAGTAAGATTTATATTCAATTTATATTATCATTTATTTATTATGGTATCTGATATACCTTTTTTATTATTCAAAATATATTTAATATTGTTTTTGAAGAATTTATGCCGAGGAATTAAGATAAAGATAACTATATGTTGATGATGTTTCCATTGATGCAAAGCTTGACAAATATTTCATAATTTGGTTTGAAAAATTTGTTAGTGTTTAACTTATTATTCTTGCTTCTAAAAATTAACGTGCAACATTATATAAGTATGATTTTATTTTATTTTATTTGGTAGGTATAATTCCTATCATCAAATATATGTATCAGACAAATAAAGGATCTTGCAAATGGGCCATTATGAAATATATATATATATATATATATATATATATATATCTATATACATTATGTAAATAGATAAAAATTTCACATTTTGAAATATGGTTCAAATATAGCTACAATAAACTGTGGTGTATGCATCAAGGGGTCTAACGCTACTACATATAATGTTGATATTCATGGTTGATTGATTGAAATCTGCATGTGGATTATCCTACTTTACCAATTAAAATGAAAATTCTATTTTTGTGTGAATGGTTTGATCATATTCTAAATTTTGGTACAAGAATTCATCATTAATACAACCTTGTAGATGTGCACCATAACATATATTATCATAAGTATGAACCATTCATTCTTGCTATACAAGTAGAACAAGTGCGTTACACTATTTATCCAACCACAAGAAGAAACCCTCGTGGCTAGTGGACTATATGTAAAATAAAACCTAGAGTAGCTGTGGAAATTGTTGAAAATGATATTATTATCACGTCATCACATGTACCTACATTTCAAGGGAATAATATGAAAATTCATCCAATCAATCATGTGGAAGATGATTGGATTCAAATATTGCTTGATAAAGATGGGACGTATTTGGACATTGATGATGACCATTTAAAAAAAATAACGAGGAGGAAATAATTTCACAATCAAATGATGATGAATATTTAAATGGAGATGATAATTTTGAATAAATAACAAGCTATGATGTTGCTACATATTATCCATTATCATTGAGAATTAAAATAAAATTTGTATTATGAAGTTTTGGATAAGAAATAAAAATGAATAAAATGTTAATTTAGTAGCAAGAATATGGGTGTATTTTGTATATGTGTATATGTACATGTTGATATTAAATCACCCACAGGTTTATTTCTTCTACTTCTTGTAAAATCAGAAATATATTTAAAAATAAGCTAGTTGTGGAGGGTATAAAGTAGAACAAAGTTCCTCCAAATATGAAAGAATTCTATTAGGAAGAATTTGAAGTACAATTTTGATATATTTATCAGTTTTTCAATTTGGTTTAATATGAAATACTATGAAAATAAATACATTTGTATTCTTGTTTTATTTGTTTTTGCATAAAAAATATACATGGAATAATGCTTTGGTGGTCTCAGCGAAGGATACATGGAAATATGTGACTAGTGTCAGATAAATGACAAGCTTGAAAAATAGAGAAAAAAGTTTGATAAAATGCAAAGCCAAATAGTATTTCCTTTATGTTTGGATCAAGTGGTGGGAATGCTAAAATAGTGAAGAGTTCAAGGCCTTGTGCCAGATGGTGTCACACAATCATTGATTAGAGAAAGTAAGTGAAAGATTAGGACCTTTGAAATATATTAGAGGTTCAAAGGCGATCTACTAATATTTAGTAGATTTGGTAAAATTGTCTTTTCTAATTTATTATTATTTGAACTTTGTTAATACAATTGATAATAAATGTATGACAATGTATCATGTACCTCATTAATAACAATTATTTATTTTTAGAAGATTGAGTTGGGACTTCCACCAACATCATTTTGAGATATTCAAGTGAATGCACAAGAAGAAGGATAGATCATTTGTGGACAAGCAGTCGAATAATATTAAAATGAGTTTCTTGATTTTTACACGTAGTGTCATATGTAAATTGCAATTAATGAAAGAAAATATTATAAAAAACATATTTTTTTTTCATTTACAAGAATTAATATGAAAAGTCAAGTATTTTATTTTTACCATAATTAATGAGTTATTATATATGGACTCATTAAAAGTAATGACAAACTTCATTTTTATAATAATTTCATGTGCTTGTATAAATTTTATTTGAATATAGTACTGATGAGCTATCTTGTATTTTAACAATTATAAAAAAATATAGAGAATATGGTTGCTATTGCTTCATAATTGAAAGATCCTTCTATACAGATAGTAGAGATTGATGTTGCACATATTTACCTTCAGGCTGTTATAGTGGAGTTGAAAAAATAAGAGTGTACGGTCTGGTACCCATGCAATTACATGTTATCCAGTTTCTATTTAGAGTTCATCATCATCATTTACCAATTACAATAATATGTTTGATGAGAGGTTGCACGAGATGATGTAGGAAATTTAGGATAATTTACAATGAAAAAATGAGGAGATACAACAAAAGAATAAAAAGATACAAAAGCAAATTGAAAAAATGATAAAAAAAGAGAGAAAGAAAGAATGAAAAGAGAGAAGAAAATAAAATAAAAGATTTTAAAGATGGATAAAATAATGTGCAAATTGATAGGGGCTTAATCTATTTTTCATCATTCCGATGAAGATCCATCCAGATCTATGAAGGACAATACTCATCTCGACAAGGACTCGTAGTTATTTGTTTTGTTGTATTATTACTTTTTTGCTATGAAAATTTTTGTGGGAACTTTTGGCTTTTGTGTTATTATTTTTTGAAGTTATGAATATGTACTATAATTGATAGACTTTTATATTTGTTATACGACATGTTACTATATAGTGAATGTTATGTCAATGTCATTGGATAAAAATATGTACATGTGCTTACATGATTGTAGGGTATATATAGTTTCTGTATGTATATGTTTTTTGTATACAACTTACAAAAACTACAATAAAAGGGACATGTTCTTGTTGTATAAAATAGAAATAAAAATTTGCATTTTAAAATCCATTTCTAACTTAGAAATAAATTTTGCATTTCTATTCTATTTCATCACTAATTTAGCATCGAAATAGAATTGGGATCCGAGATCCTATTTGCGTCACTAAAAACAGAAATTGAAAAATTTTCTTACACATTTTAGAAATGCCCGAGCATTTATGTTTTTAAAATTTAGAAAGGAGTATTTAAGAAATAAAATCTTTCCATTTATATTGAGATCACTATTTTAACATTGTGATGGAATTAGAAATGGATTTGATCATTTTTAATTTAGTCTTTTCTTGAAGTGAATTATACATAACTATATAAATATATTTAAATATAAATAAATATAAATAAATATAAATAAATATAAATAAATATAAATAAATATAAATAAATATAAATAAATATAAATAAATATAAATAAATATAAATAAATATAAATAAATAAATAAATATAAATATAAATAAATAAATAAATATATGTGTGTGTGTGTGTACACACATATAAACATATATAGTATATATATGTATGTGTGTGTGTGTACACACATATAAACATATATAGTATATATGTGTGTGTGTGTGTGTGTGTGTATATATATGTTTATATGTCTATATATATACATATAAACATATACATGCACACACCCACACACACACACACACACAAAGAAAAAATATATATATATATATGTGTGTGTGTGTGTGTGTGTGTGTGTGTGTGTGTGTGTGTGTGTGTGTTTGTCAATTTATATGTATATATGTATGAATATATATGTTTATATATTCACATATATTTATGTATACTTATATAAGTATTTCCATTTATATTTCTATTTATATATAAATATCTTAGTTTGTTTATTAATCAATGCTAGCATTGTGACCATGTGGTTCATTGCTATTTTGGTAATGTTGAGGTAGAGGTGTCAAATGGGTCGGGCTAGGCTCAGCCCAGTTTTAGGTTGCCCAATTGGGTCACCGCGCCGTGCCTATCCTGACATGGTTTCATCAGGCCTAGCTAGGCACTGCCTGCTGGTCCGGAAGGTGTTGAAACCATGCCGGGCCGGGCCCGTACGGCCTGGTTTTAAATTTTTAATAAATTATTTTTTTTTCAGATTAGTTAATGTTTATATATTTTTAATACTTTAAAAGTTTTTGTTATTATTTTTAGTACATAGTTAATGTTAATTATTAACTATAAATAAATAATTAAATATTAATTTTTATTTTATTAAATTTAATAAACATTAAGTTTATTTATTATAATAAACAACTAAAATTTAAAAACTAAATGTGTATCAGTGTAAGTGTATGAATTTATAAAACATTAAAACTCAAATATGAAATAAAATTAAAAACCAATGCAAAATGAAAATTCACAAAAAATTAATATTCAAGTTTCAAGTATCAATTCACAAAGACACAAACTCAAAGTAATATCACAAACAAAAATTAAACAAACACAAATACAATGTAAATGAGTAAATCAAAATCAAATATCAAACATCAGTGTCTTAATCACCAACCATCAACATCATGAATCATTATATCATCATCAATATCAATACCACATGAATCATTATTAGTAATCAACTCTTCTTCTTTTGTTGTAGTCCCAGCACGATCCTGGATGCCCATGCTCGAATCCTTTCAATCCTAAATGCATGCTAAATGCTCAACAATATTCGGACATAATCTTGATCTCCTATCCGAAATTACATTTACTACAACAAAAAATGTAGACTCCCATGCTATGCTCGACACCGGAGAAATCAGTAGATCCTGTGTCATCTTAGACATCATGGAAAAGGTGGACTCGTATGATTTCCACCACTATAATATATCAAGATTTTTAGTATTAGAATATGATAGGATTGAGTAGTAATCAGTTTCTAAGTACCGAGATAGCTTGCTCCTATTCAATGATCTACCCCGTTGTTTCCCCCTCGCTAACTAAATGGAAAAGTTATCATCTCCGAATATGGTATCCATGTTCATACTCAGAACCTCACTAGTACTATCACTATACCTAGTATCGTAGTGTGTAAAGATCTCAGTCAACTTCTCATGAATGAACCCCTTCAGGTGGGTCTTCTAGGTTCATGCACGAGGAAATGTAAGTCAAAAATGTTCTCTACCCTTTCCACATTAACCCTAGGGTCCATGTAGGTGGCCAGACAATAAAGATATGAAATGATGGACTATTACTTTAAATACTTGGGTTTCATCTCTACAACTATATCGCCAAGTGTCGGGCCATCTCAATACTTCCTAAACACGCTACTAATGTTGCATATACACTTGAGTGCAATGCAAGTTGTGGAAGTATAAAATGATGAATACATATTTTTCGTGTTATAACATATCTTCAGGAATTTCTTAAATGAAATAATTATAGCCCAATCAGTATCATCAATAATGAGTTCGTCACTCTTGCTAATGACATAGTCGGATATTACGTGTTCGTATCCAACACATGACTCCAATATCAGATATGTATAATTCTAGTGGTGTCTCACATCCAATTATATTTTCTTCTTCTTAAGATTCATAGATAAACAAAGACTATAGAACTCTTATTGTCTCTGAGGCACGTGAATATATTTTAGTGAGTTACATATATTTTTTAAAGCAGGGGTACACACCTTCCCTACTTGTACTATTAGGTTAATGATGTGACACATGCATCTAATGTGAAAAATCTCTCCTAATGATTCATCTCTAATATTCCTAACAAACATGTTAATTGCTAGTTCATTATTAGATGCATTATCGAATGCAATACTAAAAATGTTATTTTAAATTTTATATTCTCTAAAGATTTTTATCATACACTCAAAAATGACCGGGTCATCATGATGATGGAGAATCTTAGAGAATCCTAAAATTTTTTTTATTTAGTGTCCATTTAGAATCTACAGAGTGGGCGGTGAGGCAGGCATAAGATGCATCATCGTAACTAGTCCAGATTTCGGACATCACAAACACAACTCCACTATATTCTCTAAAATCATTAATTATTATTTATTTTTTTAATTTATAATATATTAGTATGTCATGTGGACCTAGGAATCCTACAATATGCATGCTGAAAATATGCATGCATGATACTGACTACCCTTAGATCCTCCAAAAATCAATTTGAAAGACCCATGGTGGTGATCAGTTTGACCATGTCTTTCCTCTCCAACTCGTTGTGGTATATGAAAGAGGTAAACTTAGAGACTAAACTTGATCCAGCCTCAAAAAACTCATAGTTGAGTTGAGTTTGCCTAGGATCTAATGCACAATGTTTTTTGGTGCTTATTTCAGCATGCCTCTTAAGGTGCCTAGTCCCACACAAATTCTTACATGTTAATTTTTTTTACAATATTTATATTTTCGATTCTTCTTCGGTACCCCAAATATTTTTTTTGTTTTATTATATTAAAGTGAGTTCAAATTATTGAAGTTCTTCTAGTTTTTTGTTTTTTAGATATTTGGGTCGAAATGACCGGAGAAACTAAAATTTCGGCAGCCTCGGACCTTTTTGTAAAAATTTCATTATCTAAATTATAATTTTTCATTTTCATTATTTAAATGACTATTTGTCATTTTTTTATTTTTTAGATTAGAGAAAGAGAGACTAGAATAGAATAGAGAGATGAAGTAGAATATTTAATTTTTAGATTTAAATTTTAAAACTTTAAAACTAAAAATAAAAAAATACTCGTAAATCATAATGCCTAAACTTTTAGCTTTTTTTTATGTTAGCACCGCATGCACTCCACAATCTACAACAAAGTCGAGTCTCGAAATACCAAAATCTCGAGAGAGAGAGAGAAAATTAGAGAGAGAAAGAGGAGATCAAGAGATTTATATTTTTAAAACATAAATCTTAGAATGAGGGGGGGGGGGGGGGGGGATTTCTAGATTAAGAAAAGATTTTTTTAAAGTTTTATTTTGATTTTTTTAAATTTTTAAAAATGGACAAAATCTATAGGGCCATTGGATTCTACCCCGTAGCCATTGGAGGCAAAATCCAATGGCTTAGATTGATTTTTTTTACCATTGGATTAGTTTTACCGTCGAACCAAACCAATTAGGTCCATTCTAGAAGTTTTGGCTTCTAGAATGAGTGAATCCACATCTACTACAGAAAGTCAGGCGTCAGACTTAGGTCATAAAGACCGTTGGTCAGGTTTAGGCCCAATGAAAATTTCAGATCTATCTGGACTTGGGTATTCAGGTTTGGGTCGGGGGCGTCGAGCTGGGTGGGACACGGCATATCTCGGCACGAGCCAAGATACCGTGCCCATGGGCCATGGTATCAGGTCGTGCCTAGTCCAACATGTGGCCCGGTTGGCCTAGGCACGGCACAAGCCATGCCATGAATAGGCATGGTATGGGCACACGTAGTGCCGGGCCAAGTACGACTAAATCAGGCTGGGACGGCCTAGTCCATTTGACACCTCTATATGGAGGGCATGAGTTTGATTCCCATCTCACTACATACATCATTAATTAAGCTTTTAAATGCATTTTTATAAATTATGATTTTTGGAAATGATGTTTCCTAGTTTGCACTTTGCAACCATAGTTTCCAAATTAATTAAATTATTTTTTTTTCTAAATTTCTGAGGGTAAAATCAGATTGATTAATTTTAATGTATTAAAACTTAATTATTTTAGAATCTGAAATATTTTTTTTTGTCTATGAAAATTTCATGCTTCAAAACACAAATCTTCCGACACAAGCACAAAATACAATGGACAATGCACAAAATAGTATGCACAAAACATAATGCACAAAACATAATCTTCCTCTAAGAATTGTCTGTGTTGGTGTTGTTATTTCACTTTTCTTAATTAATGTAGGGTTAAGTTGGTTGGATTACATTATTACATAAAATACACAATGTCTTTCAGAGTTTCAATGATGTGGTCTCTCCTCAACTTGGAAAGTTATTTTTCCAAAGTATATAAATTATAAAGTATGTAATATTTTAAGAAAAATATATGTGTAGATACACTATTCGAAAATATTTACAATAAAAGAACTCAATTTTTAATATTTATTAAAATTTATTTTAAGTTTTGGTAGATTCTAAATCATAATCTAAAAATATCATTACATTGTACATGCCTGTATAAAAAACACAAAAAGAGTTTTTCCAAATACCACTTTTTGTTTATATGTTTATATATAAGTGTGTGTGTGTATATATAATTCTACATATCAACCTATATATATAAATAACTACGAGAAACAAGTAAATTAGAAATGGTCAAATCCGTTTCTAATTTCGTCGTAATCTATAATTAGCTATAGAATTAAAAATGATTTTTTCCATTTCTAAAAGTCTCATTTCTAAATTTTAGATATGGGGCTTGCGTGGGTGTTTCTAATTAGTGTGATAGAACATTTCCATTTCTAAACTTCGTGACAGAATCATATTTTCCATTTCTATTTCTAATCTGATATTAAAATAGTGATGGAATAGAGTACTTTTTCCGTTTCTAAATTAGCTTTGGAATTATAATGTCATTTTCCATTTCTAATTTAGCTACAGGAACATGTTCCATTTTTTTTCCATTTCTATATGTTATATAACATTTGCAAATGCATACATAAGTCATATACTATGCAATCCAGTTTTTCTTTGCACATATAATATCCAATAAGATTCACATAAAATCTAGTGAAATATATAACATCCAATAACAAAATTTAAAGTTCAACCATCTCCATTGCACATATATTAAATACAATAATAGGATGTTGACAACAAAAAGTTCAACACAATGAAGTTCCTTGCAAAAATAATATAAACAACATAACAGGTAGTTGACTCATTGTCAATATTAGTATTTTTTTTGGAGATCTGGATAGATCTTTAGAATGTTGAAAAAGTGATGAAGCCTCTATCAATTTGCATATAATTTTCTTTATCTTCAAAATTTTTTGTTGCATTTCATCCTCTCTTTTTTGTCTTTCTTCTTCTCTTTTTTTCATCTCTTCATTTTATTTTTGAATCTCTTCATTATTGTGTTGTATCTCTTTAATTTTTTTTTACAAACTATCTTGAATTTTCTACATCTCCTCCCACAACTGCTAATCAAAGAAATTATTATAATTGGAATATGAAGATAAAGAGCTCCAAACAAAATTTGGATAAAACGTAGATGCATGAGTTCCAAGATAGTACACTCACCGTTTTTTTAGCTCTACTCCAATGGTATAATGGTAAATATGTGCAACATCAATTTCTGGTGCCTCTGTACAAATATTTGTCAATTGAGAAGCAATGACAATTATATTCTCTATAACTTCCTATAATTTTATAATACAATATAACTTATCAGTACTATATTATGATAAAATTGAAACTAGCACATCAACCCATCAACAACCTACTAAAAATTAAGATAAAATTCAAGTGAGCCATTATAGTTATGGAGTCCATATATAATAACTCCTCAATATTTTAAATAAAAAGAATTAAGTCATTATAGTTATGGAGTCAATATATAATAACTCATCAGTATTATTAAAAAAAAAAGAAAATGCTTCTTTTGGAAAATTAAATGTTTTGGTTGCAAAAAAAGAAGATATTTTTTAATTCACGTAACACACTAAAATTAGAAAATGAGAAACTTCTATTCATATCATTTGACCATTTGTCTACAAATGATTAATCCTTCTTCTAATGCATGCACTTGAACACCTTAAACATTATTGGTGGACATCCCAACTTAGTCTCCTGAAAATAAATAATATTAACTAATGATGTACATGAAACATTATCATTAATTTAGTATCATTTGCATTCAAAAAAGTAACATCTAAATAAATTAGGATTAAGACTATTAACACATCTAAAAAATGTTGGTAAGTCATTTTAGAACCACCAAAATATTTGGAATGTCCTAATCCTTCACTTACTTTCTTCGATCAATGATTTTGTGATATCATCTAAGACAAGGCCTTAAACTCCTCACTATTCCACTATTCCCACCATTTTATCCAAATATCTAGAGGAACACTATTAGGTATTGCATCTTTACCACATTTTTTCCTCCATTTTCTAAGTTTGTCATTGTATCTAACACTAGTCACAAGTTTTCATGTATCCTTTATAGAGATCAACAAATTGTTATTCTATTTATATTTTTTCTATTAAAAAACAAAAAAAAACATTACATTGTGATATATATTTTAATAGTTTATAATAATAAAATAATTTGACAATTTGCCACATGGATAAAATTGTACTTCAAATTATTCCTAATAATATTTATTCATTATTGAAAGTACCTTTCTAAATTTTATACCTTCCATAACTAGTTTCTTTTTAAAAATATTTTCGTTTGCATGAAAAGAAGTAGAAATATACCTGTAAACAATTGAATATTAGCACAGGCATATACATATATAAATAAAAAACACCCATACTACTGTTACTAAGTTCATGTTCTTTTTCATTTATATTATCTATCCAAAACTAATTAATTAAAACATAATTTTGATTCTCAATTGTAATGTTAGATTAGTAACAAAATCATAGTTAGTTATTCATAGAAATTACTAGATTTTAAACAAAAACATTTATATTTTTATGCACAGTTCTAAAATAAATTAATTACAAACAAAAAGAAGAAAATTTAATAATGCATGAAGTAGTATATTTGTGTAAGCTACATACTGTTTATTGTCAAGAGTGGACCAAATAAAGATTTTATCATAACTTTTCATGCAAATCATGGATTATGAATATCCAACCATTATTTATGTTGTAGTAGCATCCCATGTGCCTCCTAAGATAGGTAGGATGAAGCTAACAATACTAACTAGTATAGAATGAGACGAAGATGGAATATTAGTGGTAGACAATATGTGCATGTCAAGAGAGGTGATGCTAATATATCCTCTATACATGTATGTGAATGCATATAAATATTTATAGTAATGTTATCACTAAATAAATATCGAATTCCTCCTCCACGTACTATTTATTGGCTTTCTCTACTCTTCCCTAGGGATTAAGATCCTTAGCCACTTAAATGGTCACATCTCAGACTTAATTCTATTTTCATAATTATCAAAACATAAAAAGGCAAATAATAAATGTAATGAATATGTCATACTAAGAAAACATCTTGACAAACACATTGACATTTAAATTTATGAAAAAAAAATGTAATTGAACAACTAAATTCTAATAGTTACAAAATAAGTAATATAACTTAACATCAAAGTTAAAAAATATTTACTCATCAATAGAAATTTCAAACAAATCATCTATATCTAAATATTCATCCTCATCTAATTGAGTAATCAATTCTTTCTTATTATCTTCTTCAACATATGCATCATTAATGTCTAAGTAGTTTCCATCTTCACCAATTAATATTTTTGGCCCATCATCTATCATATAATTGATCGAATGAATTTCCTCAATATTCTCTTAAAATGTAGGTACATGCGATTGTATCACTATGACATTCATTTCAAGAACTTCCACAGTTAATCTATATTTTATTTTACAAATAGCCCACCAGTCATCAGTATTTTTTCTTGTGGTTGGATAAGTTGTATAACACACTTATTTTGTTTACACCATAAGAATGAATGATTCATACTTAAGATAATATTACTCATGGTGCACATCCACAAGGTTGTATTGATGAAGAATTCTAATACCCAAATTTGGAATGAGATCAAACCATCCATATTTAAATAGAATTGGCATCTAAATTGGTAAAACATGATACTCTAAGTGTAGAATTTTAATCAATCGGCCATTAAAGTCGATATTAAACGTAGTAGAGCTAGATTCCTTAATGCATATTTTAAATTGTGAAATTTAAAATTGTGAAATTTATATCAATTTACATAATATATGGGATACATCTATAAACTTCATAATGACTTTTTTGCAAGATCTTTTATTTGTCTCTTACATATATTTGATGATATAAAATATAACTTAAAAAGGATAAAAATTAAAATCAAACATATATACTATGCCATGTTATTTATTAGAAGGAAATATGATAAGTTATATACTAACAAATATCTCAAACCAAGATGCGAAATCTTTGTCAAGCTTGGCATCAATAGCAACATTATCGATATGTGATTCTCTTTGCATTAATTCCTTAGCATAATTTCTATAAAAATAAGATTAAAGTTTTTTTGAATATCAACATAGGTATATTACATACCATGAGAATGAAATGAAAAATGTAAAATGATTATAAATCTTAGGCAATACAAGGTTTAACTTCTCCATAGTTCAACAAAATAAAAGTGTGTTTAGCAAGAAACTCATAGTCATCCAAAAAAATATATTAATTTTGCTCTACCATTTGATTGACCTACATGGGTGAAAAAAAAGTATATCATCTTCTCCTGATCCATTCTCTGTGACATAATTATTATTTGGTAAAATTTTATCATGCAAAATATACACTTGTGCCTAAAAGCAATGCGCAAGAAATACCGAAGCTTCTTCAACTAAGTAGACACTGCATATTGATCCTTCAACTTTAGTTCTTTTTTGAATATTATGTTTAAATTTTCTATGATATTTGAAAAAAATTATTAATTAAAATAATATTTATTTGTTAGATGCATTTAAATTTTTAGAAGACGAAATAAAAATTATATAACCTCTCAAATAGATACATCCATCTATATTGCATATGGCTTACTATCATGGATTCATAAGGTAAGTAGATCATAAAATATTCCATGAAGTCAAAAAATCTAGGAAAAAAATATGCTAAAATCTACATAAAATTATGGGTATTTCATTTTGTAATTGATCAATATCTTCCTTTGTTATGACATTACAAGTGAAATTCTTAAAAAAAATACTTATTTCTGTCAAGGATTGCGAAATATTTTCTGGAATTAATTCATGGAATGCTATTGTTATTAGCCTCTGCATAAACACATTAAAGTCATGATATTTCATCCCAAATAATTTATGCTTCTTCATATCAACAAATCTTCCCATAGTTGCATATTCATCAAAAAACTCAACCTCTATTAGGCATTTCCACAAAGCTTCCGTTGCACCATTGTCAAGACTATAACAATCCCTAGTGAATTTATTCGTTGATTCATCCATATGTAACTCTAGACATGAATAAAATATTTTAAATTCTTTCTTGATTTAGCATTGTATTTTGTCCATCCTTCTATATTCATGATAGTATTAAAAATAGTAACAAAAAATTATGTTCAATGTGCATTAAGTTTAAGTTGTGCCTAATTAGGTTGGTTTTTAAATAAAGCAAATCCCAAAAGATACTTCGTTTCTTCCAACCACAGTGATACTTTTTTGAAATTTATGTATTAATGTAGTTAGCATCAAATTCTGTAACATTTTTGAAGTTATATCTTTCAATTATCTTTAATATTTTATTTACTTAACCTCAAAGATTGTGCACCTTTTACAACCATCTGCCCTTTCCCAAATATCATTATATTTTTTTTGATATGGATGTTCTATAAGTAAGAACTTATGATAGTTATTAAACCAATAAATCTTTCTACCTTTTCTTAGACAAAATGTATCAGAGTTTTCCATGTAGTAAGTACAAGCTAATTTTTCTATAGTACTAAATCTTGACAATATTGAATATGCTGGAAAATCACTTATAGACCACATAAATATCATTCGCATTTGAAAAATTTGCTTTCTAGATATATCAATGATTCCACACCCAGCTCCCAAAAAATTTTTAGCTTCACAATAAGGGGTTGCAAGAAAATATCCAACTTATCTTTTAGGCATCTCATACTATGCGTGATAACACACAACTCATCTTTAATGTAAATCTAGGCAGTACATTATATGCTGTAATAATCAATGGCCATGAAGAGTATTATTGCTTTGTTTGTCCAAATAAATGAAATTTATCTGTGCATAGATCTAATCTAATTATTTTAGCTTTCAGCTTGTAAAATATGGATGAATATGATCAAACTATTTCCAAGATTGATAATCTAAGCAATGCCACATGATGCCTTTTTTAGTTGTATTATATGCTCATTGCCCTAATTCATGTCATTAGTAGTGGCTTCAAATGAAAATAATATTTTTAAATGAGGAGTCAACAAAAAGTTACACATCTTCTTTTGAGGAACATTTGTTTTCTACCTTTTAAATGCATTATATATTTTATACCAAGATAGTTACAAAAATTACATGCTCTTTCCCCAATATATCATGCAACCATTAATGCAGCAATGAATTTTATATACAGATAAGCCCAATTCTTCCATTAACTTCTTTGTACTATAAAAGCTTTCTATCATTAGGTTATTCATTGGTAATAATTCAGATAATAACTCACAAATATTATTAAAACACCTTTTTGAAAAATGATGTTTTGCCTTAAAATTCAATAGTATGGCCACCACATATAACATTGAGTGGCCATACGAATTATTTGGCCAAACCTATTTTTTGATGCTTTTAACATTTCATAAAATTTTTTGTAGCTGATTTTGGGATATCATCAATGACATCTAGATTGAAGGAATGACCAATTACATACTTTAACATTGTTTCACATATATTGTTGGGATTGACATATTTCATTGATCAATTTGAATCAATATTTTTAAGTACATAAATACTTTATTATTTGTGGCACAACTATTTCTCCATATTCATACCAAACATAATAGTCTCTAACAAATCCATTTTTTGCATGTTAATATTACATAGTATCCACATCTTGAAAACTTTAATTTTGAGAGTTATGGTCATTACCTGACATCTTATTTTTATTTCATCCACTAATTGAAGATGATCTTCAGCAAAACCAACAAACTCCTTAATCCATGCTACAAACTTTTTAGTCAAAATCTCATCTCTTAATCTAATTTTTATCCATTCACGATCATTTCATATAATATTCTCTATTCCTATTATATATAATACTAATGTATATTTAATAATAATAATAATAATAATAATGTAGAAAATAATTTATATGTACTAAAGTTGTAGTTACTTATTTATGACATTACATAAATGTCATAAATAATTTGTAGTCATACCTTTTATTTTGTAAAATAATTTTATTTCATTATAATAAATGATGGATGGTGGTGCTCCCCCTTCAAAGACGCACCATGCACTCCTCTTCTTAAAAATAGAAGTAACCCAATTTTCTAAATTTTGTTTTTTTTTTTGAATTTCAGGATGTGTTAATTATATCCCACTTTAATTGTCCACAATGCTCCACACATGCAAGAAAACAAAAAAAAATCAAAAATAACAATAACTATAAAATAAAATATTCAGTTAAAAATAATAATTATAAATTATCATTTAAAAATTAAAATAAACAATCATTAATACAACTAAATAAAACTTGATCTGCCCAACATGGGCAGGCCCAACAAAAATTATCTTATGTTTGATGTCTGTTATATTTATGAAAAAAATGAATATGCATAACAAAAATAAAAGGTATCCAAGGATGAGTTGGATGTAGTGTTTCATTTAAATGATTTGATGAAGATCGCATCAAACTCTTAGATATTTCATATTTAGCAATATCTTGAAGTTGTATTTTCTCATTTAGAAGAAATCAAATATTTTAATTTTTTTTATTAAGGAAAAAAATTTAAAATGTATTAAATCACATAAAATAAAAAAATAATATAAAATGCTTAAGGCATAAATCAAATTTACTTTTGATAAAAAAAACCAAAAAAATAAATATCCCATAAAAGTATTATTCTCTTAAACTTGTATGGACATAGAATTGAAAAAAATATTCACTTTTTTAAGATTTAGTTGGGTGACACTCACATACCTATCTTGTTAATAAACATGTTAAAAGTACATCTAATTAAATTAATCAAAAGTTTTATAAATACATAAATAAATAAATAAATATAAATATAAATATAAAAAAATAAAAAAATATAAATATAAATATAAATAAATAAATATAAATATAAATATAAATATAAATATATATATATATATAAAATAGAATTCACATAAGTAATACTATATAAAATAGGGTATCTTAAAATATAATAAAAAGTAAAATATAATTTTTTTAAAAAAATCATGAAATAATGTACTGCATCGTTAACTTAACAAAAAAGAAATTCACAAATTTTATCAAAAAAATATCATTACTAAGATGCTCACCAAACATTTTAAAGTTGATGAATGTCAATATTATGTATTAGTTATTAATTAGTGTATAAGTGAACTTACTAAATGATGTAGACAAATATAAAATGTATGAGTAGTTGGAAAATAGAGACATACTAACATACTACGAAGCTTACATAATCCCTCATGATGATTTTGAATGATTAAAAGTAAGAAATGAAAATTGTGTACCTCCATGAATGATGAACATGCCGATGAACACAACCACAAAGGAGGACAAGTCAATTAGGTTAATGGACGAAGGTCGGTACTTAATTTGCCAACACCTATCCTAAGTATCAAATAGATGAAGTGGTATTCAAAAAAAATTTATTGAAGTCAAATAATGACAAAATAATTTTCTATCCATTTCTAAACAAATTAAAAGGGAGTTCAATTCCATGTCAATTTTTAGACAAGTTATTACTTTTAATAATAAATAAATGTAGAAATGAAATTTTCCATTACTAAATTCCATGCAACTTTAGCTGCCATCATCCTCACATGTTACTAGTAATAGAAATTTAAACCATTTCAATTTTTGCCTATAATTACATTTCTAATTCAATTTCTATTTTATGTCAAATTACTCATGACTTCAAATAGCGACAGATTATTATTCTATTTCTAAATTTTATAGCAATGTTTCCTTTCTATTTTTAATCTGTTCTATTCTGTTTCTAAATCTTATATATATATATATAAGCTTTTCAAAAACCCTACATATAAACATGTATATAAATATATAAACATATATTTATAAACACACACACACACACAAGCCTATATAAAAAACCTATGAATATAATTATGTACATATATACCTAATACATATATATACATACATACATATATATATATATATATATAATCTTACATATAAACCTATATATAAAAATGTATATATAAACCTATATTATTTATAGATATATACACACCTATATATATAAATATCTTTGAACAAATTATATATAAACACACACACACATATATATTTGTTATGTATATATTGTATGTAAGCCTATGTATAAATAAATAAATATATAATTATATAAATATATAAATATTTAATATATATATATATATATATATATATATATTAATATATAAGCCTATAAATAAAACAATGTACATATACATATTTATATATATACCATTATATATAAACACACACACACACACACATGTGTGTGTGTGTGTGTGTTTATATATAAGTTCGAAAATTTTATATAGCTATATATATTTATAGATTTTTACACACACACACACACACACACAAATGTTTATATGTTGGATTATATATGTGTGTGTGTGTGTGGTTATATATATATATATATATATATGTTTTTGAATATATATATATATAACTTTTCAAAAGTGTTTATATATATGCATAGACACACACGCACGCACACGAGCACACACACACACATATGTGTGTGTGTGTTTATCTATGCATATATATATAACTTTTTCAAAAGTGATTATATATAAGCACAGATACACACACACATAATACACACACACACACATATTTTAATATATTTTGGTGATTTATGATGATGTGTAGATATGAAAATGCATATATTATGGATTGATTTAAGACTTTGGAGTTTTAGTAGGTTTTGATGAATAATCATGAAATTGATAGTTTTAGAAAGGTGTCTAGCCCGAGGTTGAATATGGAGTTTTGCATAGTTTCAATGTCTATTCATGGCCAAAACTCTACCTAATTGGTCATAGTAATATTTTTTATCTATGACCCAACCAACACCTTAGCAAAATTATTCTAATATGTAATACATTGTTTGTGGATACGATATTATCATAGAGTTGTAGCCATACTTTTCTCATAGAGTTTAAAATTCAATGATATTAATTTTATGTCACTGCTACTAAGCACCTCATTGGTGCTAATGGTTTTGGCCAAGTCCAAATACTATGACTTTAACTTTGATATGATTTGGTAGTCTCAAATCAGAGCCATGACTTTTACAATATTGTGATTTTTGAACCACAAAAAATTATAGAGCTAAACTTACTCAGGCCAAAGTCATGATAATTATTTAATGCTGTGACCTCTAGGATACTATATATTACAGAAAATATTACTTGAGCATGACTATTCTCCAAGGCCATGACTCGTGTCCTAGGAAGGTAAAAATCTGACTTTTATGTATGGGCAAATTGTTAGTAATGTAGCATCTTTGTAGCACTACAATGACAATGATATATGAGAAAAGTGAAAGCCAATGTCATGACCAATCATATTATCATAGACACTTAAGACATATAAAAAGGTGATTTTTATGATGCAATCATTTCCTAGTATCATGACCACATAATATACAATAGAGACATTCTTAATGCCATAACTATTTCCAAGTTTTGCAGCCATATATTGATCAAGAAAGACCAATGCTTATGCCATGGCTATTTTAAAGTGTCATGTGTTAGTAATAGTGCTCTAGGCCTATCGTATAAATATGATATTTTGACTATTCGTGAGAATTAATTATTATTATGATTTGCATGTTTATTATATATAATATTGAATAATATTATTAATTATTCTAAATATTCCTAATCAATTATTGCTATGGGAATAACAATGAATTAAGATTAGTATAAAGTTTGATTGATATTCATGGGATGAATATTTTTATGAGATACAAATCAAATTTACATATATTTGTTAGTGTATGGATACTTATATAGTGTGGTCATTTTTTTAGAAAGGCAACATCTTTGAAGATCTGAATAAACCAAGACGCGCACTTTGAAGGATTGACGAATCAATCTACAAAAAATAAGTTTCGTTTACCCTTCCTTCATGTTTTTATGAATCACATGTGATCCTTGGTGGGTTAAGAGATAAAAATTATAAATTCCATTGTATTTGTGTTCTAATTAGATTGGATATTCTACCCAAAACCCTAATATGAGATGCTTATGCCATGGCTATTTTAAAGTGTCATGGCAATATAAAAACATGAGAGGCCATTCACCATTCTTTAGCCTTTCCTAATGCCATGGCCCTTTATGAAGAAAAAGAAGACAAATACATGAAGTTACAACTACTTTACAGTGTTTCAACTTTATGTTATAAAAGTACTAGGCCCCAAGTCATGATCATTGTTTAATATTGTGGGTATGTGTTAGAAAAAGATTAGGATGCATTATATAGTCTTTACCATTTTATAGAGTCATGCCTCAAGATTAAGAGATGAAGGTCAAAGTTGTGATGTTCTTTCAAAAGCCATGAATTCCTACTTAGAGTAATGTAGATTCACCCAATTATTAAAAGTGGAAGAAAAAGAAATATAAATTTTTTTTTAATTCTCTTCTTCTCCCTCAACACAACAAGCAAGACCATGATGCATCTACCAAAACTTAGGGGTCTATTTCCCACTTTATATGGCCTTCTCAAGCAAGCAAGAGATACAAAATTTATGCTAATATCTAGAGTTGTGGGGCATAACTTTAAAACCCCTTCTCTATGGTAGATTCAAAAATCAATATCAAAATAAAATATAGTCTAGGATTTGTGTAATTTATTTTATGTAATGTGACAATGAATTTCCAATTATGAATGTGCTTTATTTTTATTATGTTACAGATATTGATTGATGAATGTTAAATATAACTTAAATTAGAATTTTGACTTTTAGTACGTTTGTGCGAGATTGTCATCGTGGATGATGATAGGTAAATTATGAGGATCATTCATACATGTGGTAGGAAGGAATTAATGGATCTTCTGCCTGTTATGCATCAGATAGACCTAAATGTTAAAGCCTAAATTTTAAGTATGTTAATCATTTCAACTATGATACTTATGAAACTAAAAATACGAATACCTTTACATGCTAATTCATTTTACACATCTTAAAAAAAATAGTGCTTAATTGGGATGAATGGTATATAGAATATTCTCCTATGAGTTTCATCTTTATTGTGAGAGTTGTATTTTCACCAAGGAGGATAGTTTTCCAGAATATGTCTCTTATAAAGTTTTTTTCATAAGGGTGAAAACCCTTGTGAGTTTCTTTCACTTGTATGGCCCCACCTGTGAAATTTAAGGGTAGCATACATTAATTATTTTAATATGATTTTTATGAAGCTGAAAGTATATATGCTTACAAATAATACTAATTCTTGGTCTTTATGATACCCAAGGCCGAAGAATAAAAGTATGCATAGGAAATAACAATCAAAAAAAGTTGATGTTGTCTAAAAAATATGTGATTATGTATGACTCTTGAGCAAGAATGATTTATTATCTAGGTGGTGACATATCAATGGGATAGTTATGAGAAGACTACCATTGAGATTAACTCAATGGTGACAACCACCTTGTATATTGTTAGGACAATGAGTCATTGCACAACTTCTTAATCTCCATTCTATGTTTGAATATAATACAATTTAAGATAATTTGAATAAACATCACCAAAATTAAATGAATAAACCCATAGAGATAAAATTGATCCATAATCAGAATATTCATGCTACTAGAATTGATACAATCCATGAGAGATTGATATCTAGATGAAGTCCTCTTTACTATTTATATGAACCATGTACTTGCAAATATATATTCATGAGATACTATTATTAATAAGTTTTGGAACATTGCCTAACTAATAAATTAGGCAACATAACAAAATCACAACAAATCTTTTATTCCATTATCGAGAATTTATTTAATTTGGTTAGTTAATGTGAATGGACATAATTATCCTAGTAAAAGGATAATTTCTTTTTAGTAGTTTAGATCGCATTGAATTTGATAAATCTTATCAAATCTAAATGCTAAGTCTTATTAACTTTTTTGGAGAGTAGATAGTTGTATTTTGGATTTTGCATGTATCTTTTTTTAGCCTCCAATCTAGAAATCAAAATGTTCATCCAGTCTTTCCATGAGTACTTAATGAATTGTTTAATGAGCTATGGGAGAAATGAAGCATACAAAATTCATTTTGATAAATATGAGACAAAAATGAGTAAAAAGATCCCAAACTATCAGTATAATGAGACTTATTATGCTCAAAGTAGTAACTTTCATTATGAACCTTATGAAAATCAGTATCAACCATATTATATGATAGAAATGAGTTATAGAAACTAAGGATATGGAAGTCATGAAGAAAAAATATTTTATAATTCTCAACCACCTTTATAATTTTATCTCACAATAGAGCTTGAAGAAATCCGAATGAATTAAGAAAATTCTAAGTTATAGAGGAAGAGAAGTTGAGATAACTAAATGAGAAATATAAAGGCATAAATTTAGTTAAGTCTAAATAAAGTGCTACATCAAAAATCTCTAGAGCTACTATAGAGATTATTATGGTTGAGAATTTAGATGAGAAAATTTAGGATATGGCCTCAATAATTCAAGAAGATGAAGATCATGTGATGATGAAATCTCCATGGCTAATGAAAAGACATTTGAGGTAGAGAATCTAAAAATGAAAATTGAAGATAGGACCTCAATTATTCAAGAAAAAGATGATGAATGGAGTGATAGGGTCTCCATGGCTAATACATAGAGTTTTGTGTAGACAATATTGAAGAGGAAATTGAAGATATGAAATCAATTACTCAAGAGGAAGAATATAAAGTAAATCATAAAAATATGAGGATTGAAATGTAGAAAGTTGTAGAGGAGAAATGTGAGAAATAAAATAAAAAAATCTAAAATGATTTGCAAAGTCAAGGCTATGGAGAAAATAAAGAAGATGAGCTCTATCCAAACTATCTTCATGGATAAGAATATCGAGATGATCATTTATCCAATATCCACTACTGATATGTACAAGAAAGAAAAAGATAAAATAATATACTAAGAAGTTAGCAATGAACATCAATGATCTCTAATGAGAGAAAAAGATTATTATGGTCTAGTAATGGATGTTAAACATAGTATTGCTTAGGAGGTATCCCAATAATTTTTTTTGTGCTGCTTGTTTGATGAAGTATGTTTTTAGTGAGAATAAATATTATATGCACATATTTACACGTAAACTCCCACACAATAGAATCATAGAATCAAACTAGATTTGATTTGTTTTTTTTACCCAAAACTAGAATAGTTTTTAAGAGCTATGACTTTACATAAAGAAAAAGCTCACTATAAGTTTAATTACAACGTCATGGTACTTTTTTAAAGTAGTAAATTTTGTATTATAGAAGTAAAAATATCATAGAAATTATATAGTAAAGCCATCACAATTTTATAGAGTTATGACTTTGGAATTACAAAAAAAAAACTATATGGAAACCCTATGGTTTGATGAAACAGCACAACTTTGAAGGAACTAAAAGTCCAAACAATATGATTTTTTATGTATAGAATAAAAACAAACTTGTAAAGTCATGACCTTCATTTGCTAGGTCATGACTATAGATACATAACTCTCAAATTTTCTCTATAAAATTTGTAATCTTCTATCAACACTATGGAGATAAACCCTAACTCCTATCATCTTGTTGATTTGATAATATAAAAAAGAATATCTTCAATAAAAGGTATCATAAAAATGAGCCATAAAGAGAAAGAAAAGAGAGAAAAACCTAATACCATAGAACTTCCATCTAAAGTCATGGTGCCCATGATGACTTTTGTTATAAAAATAGAGTAGATATGAATAAATTCTATGTTATCTAAGAAAAAGTTTAATTGAGAAATGGGATTCATTGAGTTCATTCCTATCTTTGAGAAATTATTAGAAGCAAAAATTGGATATTTTTTGTACATATAGAAATTGATGGAATGCTTTGGTCATGAAAGAAATTATGTAAATTTTAAGAATAGGTGGGAGAAGATGTACTATGTGAAAGACATTTAAGATTGCTTTGATAAAGAAATCATTAAGAAGCTACTCAGATTCCTTTACACTAAAGATAACATGAATTTTAAATTCCTTCCTAGGCAACGTGATTCTCCGGTTATCGCTAAATTATTGATGGATGGAAAAGGCGCAAAAAGGATAACATCGAAAGGTACATATAGATATTTGATGAGGACAAAACACTGAAGGTGAGTAAAATTTGATAGTATTTCATATGTTCATTCATATTATCGATTCTCCATGCTTCGATGATCATTCTAGAGAGAGTAATTTTGATATTTGCGAGCCTCATCAAGTTCAATTTTGATGTGAGAATGATTCTAGAGAAATCAATTGTTGGGATCTAGAAGGTGAATTTTCTGGCCAATTAATTCACCCATCAGTTATTACTTTGCTATGTCTAACTAAGCGAGTCCTTATGGATGAACTAGTTAATGCAATATTTTAAATGATATCCCTCCTAACATTGTCAAGCATAAAAAGGAAAATAGAAAGAGATAGAAAAGAGAAGAAGCTAATGCTTGAAGGGGAAGGACCAATACAAATTTAGGAAGAAGACACATCTTTCACCATAGCTGACATACAAGAGAAGAAAGGAAGGGGATGAATACAAGAAGGTGATTTAGCACACATTGAGCATTCCTAAGTGTAATGTTAGAGTGGTTGGTGAAACATCACCTTGCCCAGATCAAAAATCCATTTGTAATTTTTTATTTTCTTTATAAAAGGAAATTCCTCCTCCTTTGAAATGCATCATAATCTCAATTCCTTTTTAGCTTGTATTTCATTTATTGTAATTTTTATTTTAATGTCTTAAAGTTGAATTTTCTATTTTTAAATTATTGTTGTGGGTTATATTTTTATAAAGTATTATCAGAGGTGGGTTTATGATAGTAAATTTCGTTGTTAATACATGTCTATGAAAAATTTGTCAAAAGGGCAATAATATTTTCAAGGTATGTGTCTTTTTAGAAGGTTATTGCACCCCTCCACTTACTTGGAAACTTTTTTGGTGTATCAGCACAAATAATTACTATTATTCTCAATTATTACTCACTATAAAAGTTAAATAAATGATTATAAAATTTGTAGTAGAAAAATTCACCGGAAATAATTTTACAATATGAAAAATAAAAATTAAGATAATTTTGAGAAAGTATAATTACCTAGATGTAAATGGAAAAAGGTCAACTAGGATTCCTGAAGATAAGTGGAATGAGATGGATGATAATGTGATTGTTGATCTATATCTGGCACTAGTTGTTGGAGTATTATTGAGTATGGATGAAAAGAATACAACAAAAAAATTTGAGATACATTCACTAGATTATATGAGACGAAGTCACTTCACAATAAGATCTTAAAAAAAGATTTTACACTCTTCCAATGGTGGAATCTATTATGATATTTGATCATATCAACACTATGAATACTTTATTTTCTATACTTACTATGTCAGGTCATAAAATAGAAGAAGTTGAACATATTGAAATTTTACTTCAAATTCTACATGATCTATATGATCAACTCATTATCAATCAGATGAATTATGTTATGATAGACAGTCTAATCTTCAATGGTATTTCTACCACCATCTTAGAAGAAGAAAGCAAATAAAAAACAAAGTGGATAGATAGCCAAATGCACAACAAGTAGAAGCCTTGATGGTGATACAAGAGAGATCAATAGAGGATTATTCCAATAGGAGTTAGAATTATGGTAGATCAAAATCAAGAAGTAAGAAAAATATTAAGTGCTATAACTATGGCTATAAAGGGTACTTCAAAAAAGATTCTTGGTTAAAGAAAAAGAGTGAATATGATACATTATTAAATACTCAAGAGAATGTTCCAAGTATCAATGATGATAAAGACATCTTATACAGTCAGGTGATAATAATTATTTAAAGTAGAAAGTAGTTTGATAATGTGTGATTGTTAGACATAGAAGCTTCGTGGCACATGACATCTAAAAGATATTGGTTTCACAAATATGAACCAATCTCAGGAGGTTCTATGCACATGAGTGATGATCATGCTTTGAAGATTGTTGGTATTAGTACTATCAAGTAAAAATATTTGATGGTATGATTCATACCATTAAAGAGGTACAACATGTGATGGACTTGAAGAAAAATCTATTCTCTATAAAAAATAGATAGTCGTGGCTATAAGACTCATATTGAGAATGAGATGATAAAGATTGTGAGAGACATACTTATGGTCATGAAGGGAGGAAAGATCACAACAAATTTCTTCATACTTAAAGGATAAATAGTACAAGAAGATGATACATCTGTTGTAGCAAAGGAGATGAATCAATGATAAATTTGCATCTGAAACTAGGTCACATGTCAAAACAAGTTTTGAAGATTCTCTCTAAAAATGTTACTTTTGAGGCTCAACTTAGTAAATTTATCTTTTTTTAAGCATTATGTTACAAGTAAGTATAATATATTGGTATTTAGTAGATAAATTGTAAGAAGTAAATATATTCTAGACTTGATACATTTTGATATATGGGAATCACTAAAAATGTCTCATGGAGAAGAAAAATATTTTGTATCTTTTATTAATGATTACTTAAAGAGATGTTGGGTGTATCCAATTAAGAAGTAGTCAAATATGTTTCTAATTTTTAAAGACTACAAAGCATGACTAGAACTTGAATATGAGAAAAGGATAAGTATCCGTGGATAGATAATGGAAAAAAGTATATAAATGATAAGTTTATTAATCTTTGTAAGCTAGAAGATATCAAACAAAAGTTCACAATCACATAGACACTACAACGAAATAGACTAGTATAATGGCTGAACAAAATTTTTGCTGAATGAATGAGAGTAATGTTGATGATACAAGTCTACCCAACTTTTTTTGGGTGGAAACACCCAGTTGTCACTATCAACTATAATTGATGAAGTCAACGAAGATGTGGATTTGTAATCTAGTATATTACTCTACTTTATACTTTTTTGGTTGTCTTATATATGTAATGTACAACACCCAAGAAAGAACAAAGTTAGATCCAAAATCCAAAAAGTATATATTCTTAGAGTATGTTAAAGGAGTGAAGGGGTATTGCTTATGGAATCCCACTACACACAATACACTTATTAGCAAAGATATAATCTTTATAGAAAATCAATTAAAAAGAATTGATAACATAATGATAGAACATTAAAAGAACTTTAGAATCTACCATTGTGCAAGCTGAAAATAATCAGAGATAAGATATTTCAAAATCTATAAAGGAAAAACTAGTGCAAAAAGTACAAGAGCAAATCAAGTCATAGGCACCAAAAGTTAGTCAAACAACACATGATAGAAGGCCACCAACTTGGCACTAAAAGTATATTAAGAAGAGTAATATTGCATATTATTTTCTAATATAGGATAAATAACCTTGAACATTTGATGAAGCTTCAAATAATTTAGATGCACATTAGTGGATGAATGAATGGAAGAAAAAATTTAAGTTCTACATAAAAATATGGCTTAGAAGCTATTATCATTACCATTATGAAGAAACTCCAACGGTAAAAAATGAGTTTACAAGATCAAGTGGGATTGCAATGATCAAGTAGAATAATATCATACAAGATTGGTGATAAAGAGATATGCTCAAAAAAATGTATTAACTTCAATGAGATTTTTTTCCCAGTGGTTCGTTTTACAAAAATCAGAGTAGTAATGACTTTGTGTGCTATATTTGATTTACATTTGGAGTAGTTGAATATCAAAACTATATTTTTTCATATAGAAATTGAAAGTAATTTATATGTTCTAGTCAAAATGATTTGCTGAAACATGTAAGGAGGATTTGGTTTTTAAGTTGAATAATTTTTTATATGATTTGAAATAAGCACCTAAACATTGGTATAAGAAATATTATTCTTTCAACATTAGCCTTGGGTACAATAGACATAGTACAGATCATTGTATGTGCTACAAGAGATTTGTGGTTTAGAATAATTTCATCATTTTTATATTGTACATGGATAACATGCTGGTGGTAGCCATCAACAAAAGTCAAATCTAAGAATTAATGGAATGGTTGGCTAGAAAGTTTGATATGAAGGACTTCAGACTAGCAAATAAGAATCTAGGAATGAAAATTTACCAAGACTAAAGTAACAAGAAGATTTGACTTTCTCAAGAAAACTACTTTAATAAGACTTTGCGATGCTTCACCAGGCAAGGTAGTAAACTAATGTCCACCCCACTTTTTGTTAATTTAAACTTATCTTCTAGTATGCATCCTAGCTTA
Source organism: Sapria himalayana (assembly GCA_029783825.1). NCBI lineage: Eukaryota > Viridiplantae > Streptophyta > Magnoliopsida > Malpighiales > Rafflesiaceae > Sapria > Sapria himalayana. The sequence continues at coordinate 2,683,741 of JAREIK010001073.1, read as the reverse complement.
GAAGAAGAGAGATAAAATATATTTTATGTACCATATGCATTAGGAGTGGGAAGTTTAATATTTGCAATGATTTGTTTGAGACCATACATTAAAGTAATGTGAATAGGATTCTCTGATATATTAGAGGAACCTAAAATGCTACATTATGTTATGATTGTTTGGACCTTATTATCAAATACTATGTTGATACAAACTATGCTGGGGATATTGATAATAATAAGTCTACCATGGGCTATGATTTTACTTTTGCTAGAGGAGTTGTAAGTTAGGTTTCAAAGTTATAGTCTGTTGTATCTATGTATACGATAATATCTGAGTATGTTGCAGCTACGCAAACTAGTAAATGATGATTTGGTTGTAGATGCTATTGGAAGAGCTTTGAGATAAATAAAATAAAATTACTTTATTTTTTGATAGTCAGAGTACCATACACCTAGTAAGAAATTATGCATTTCACTCAAAGAGAAAACATATCAAAGTACAATATCATTTTTTATGAGAAAAATTTGGAGAAAAAAGTGTGGATATATAAAAGAGTCACACTGATGAGAATATAGCAGATATATTAACTAAACTGATCAATACTAACAAGTTTGAATGGTGTAGAGGTTCATTTGTCTTAGCAAGAATGTACCTAGGCATTGACAAGTGTGAAAGGTAATTTTCAAGTGGAAGAATATAATGTCAAAGTGGTTGGTAAAACGTCACCTTGCCCATATTAGAAATCTATTTGAGATTTTTAATTTTTCTTCTATAAAATGAGGTTCCTCCTCCTTTGAAAAACACCTCAATCCCAATTCCCGTTTAGCTTGTATTACATTTATTTTATTATCTTAATGTTGAATTTTTTATTTTAAAATTATTATCTTGGGTTCTATTTTTATAACACTTAGCTACACATGGTGTCATGTTTGTGGAAATTTATCGTATTTTGGAAAATATTTAGTGGAATGCCAAAAAAATAATAAAGAGATGAAAAGGCGGATCAATTCTCTTTGCATAAAAGTAATGGAAGAAGTTGGAAACCAAGATGTAATATGTTATCTTTTAACACAATGCAAAAAAAAATCGAAAACATGATCTATAAAATCTTGGAGGAAAAATGAGATACATGGATATTCGATTGATGAGAAATACTGAATCATTTGGAATATTATATGAGATCATCATGATGGTTTGGAAAAGTGCAATAAAGCAAATTGACAATGTGAATAGGGATGAAGCAACATATCATGAGTGCTTGTGGATAAAGGAAATAAGAAAATATAGTACAAAACAAAAAGACTTTTATTTTGCAATGGGATTTGAAGTGTCAAATGGGACGTGTCATACTAGCACAACCCATTATAGCATGGAATGGTGGTGCCAATGTGCCATGATGGGCATGACACGAAACCAGCCAATTGATCCAACATGGCAAGGTTGGCCCACATAGTGTAGGGCCATGCCAAGCCATGTTGGGCCGGAAGTGGATTGTGCCAATTTGGGCCAGCACAAACTAACCTTTTTTTTGGCATATTCAGTAATCATTAACACTATTGACTATTATGTGACTTTGGCTTGGACTTTTGGGCTAAGTTTTTAAATTTTAAATTTCAATATAAATTTAAATTCTAAATCGTGATGCCCATGACATGATTGTGACTTTACAATTCATATTGCATTTTGATATTTCATTTAGCTCAAATACAAGATTAATTTTCTTTTTAATATCAATAAAGTAATAATGAAATAAATGTATAATATAGATATAAATCAAATTGAAAAAAACATCAAAACTAAAAATTATAAAAACTAAAAAGTGTAAACCAATTCAATATTCAATACATTAATAGACAATAGTGCATAAATTAAGATGTAAAGAAACAACAATAATAAACAAGCAGTAGCACTATAGCATAATATCAAAATCATATGAATCAAGAATCATCAATGATCAATAAGTATCTATGATATGATACTCTAGATAGAGATGTAGATCATCACCATCAAGAATACATCTTAAGATGTCGCTAGCACCCTCAATATCTCCAATCTCCATATCCCATGAATCATCATCCACCATCATCTCTTACATCTTATCTTGAATGCCCAATCTTGAATCTTCCTAGCCCTTCATGCATGCAAATACTATATGATATTTGGTCGTAATCTTGATTTCCTATCAAAAATAATTTTAGTTTCCATAAAAAAAGTAGACTATGATTATATGCTAGATACTAGAAGGGTTAGTAGATCACCTAAAATCTTAGATAACATGTAATAAGTAGATTCGTATGATTTCCACTATAGCAAAATATCTAAATTCTTATTATCATCATGAGATAGGATAAAGTAATATCTAAATACCAAGACATCTCACTTCTATTTGTGGACTACCCCATCATCTTCCCCTAGCTAACTAAATAGAGATGTCATCATCTTTGTATTAGGTATCCATGTTTGCACTCATAGCATGGCTACAATAACCATATCTATTTTCATAATATGAAAATAAGCCAGTGAATTTTTCATGAATAAACCCTTTAGTTTGGTGTACCTAGTTCATACACATGAAATGTACATCAAAATATGTTCTATCCCTTCCACTTTAATTTTAGGATCTATATAGGTATGCAAACATTATAGAATTGGAATGGAAGACCAATATTTCAAATACTTGGTTTACATCTCAACATATATGATACTATATATAGAATGATCTCTATACTTACTAAACATACTACTAATGTAGCACAAACAACCAAGTGGGATGAAAGTAGTTGGAGTGTTAGTGATCTTCCTTATTTTTTCTAATGCAAAGAAATAATTTTCATTCTTATCCATACTATGAAATTTACTCACATGACACATGCACCTAATATGAACTAACTCATTGGGTGGCCAATCGCTAATAGTCCTAACAAACATATTAATAACCACTCTATTATTAGAGGCATTATCAAATTTAATACTAAATATTTTATTTTGAATTTGATATTCTATAAAGATTCATGTTATATGCTTATATATGATAAGACCATCATGATAATAAAGATTCTTTAAAAATCTTAATATTTTTTATTATTTTTCCAATTAGAGTATATGTAGTGGGTGGTGAGGCATACAAATGATGCATGGTCATGACTAATCCATATATAAAACATCATAGATATTACTCCACTATATTTTCTAAATTTATTAATTATTAATTGTATTTCTAACTTATAATGTTTTTCTATATCATTCCTACATGTTGACCTAGGAATTTTATGATAAATTAGCTAAAAATAGGTATGCATAATACTGACTACCCAAGGATCCTCTAATAATCTAATTAAAAACTCTTTATTATAATTAGTTTAGCCATGCATTCCCTCCCATATTCATTTCTGGTATATGAAAGCTGTTAACAAAATTGAACTATATCTAGTTTGAAAGATCCTGCCATTAAGTTGAGTTTATCTCATATCAAAAACACCATATTTTTTGGTATATTGATTAGCATGTCTATTTAGGTGCCCAATCCTATATGCACTCCTACATGCATATATCTTTTTACAATATATATATATTATGCTGATTCTTTATTGACACCCCTAGAATTTTCAGCTTTTATTATTTTAAAGTGCATCCATACTACTGATGTTCACATAGTTTTTTATTTTTTAGGTAGCATATGGTTTAGGATAAAAGCTATTAGAGAAAAAATAATTTCAGTCTTGAACCTTTTGGTCGGGTTATCATTGTTATCTATATCAATATCAAAATCATATTCTTAATAGTTAAATTCACTATGTGATATTTTTTAGCAATTTGTATTTTTAAAATTAATTATGAAAGTTAAAAAAATTTAAAAACAAATAAATAAATAAATAAATACGTTTACTAAAACCATAGAACAATTTGTTGTACATTCTAACCACGAAGCAAATTGTAGTGTTTCATAGGCACACTCACACAACCATTAATCACATATACACAAACATAAACCTTAAATCAAAATTTTAAAAATAATATATATAATATTTAAATTTCAAAGGAAAGATTAAGGAGAGAATCAGAATAGAGAGAAACTTAGATAATTAGTTAAAGGAGAAGAATCTTAAATTAGAATGGATTTCAAAATTTCTTCTTATCTATTTATTAAAAAAATGGAAATTTAGAATTATTTAAAAATTATTTTTTTTGAATATAATATTGGTTAGTATCATGATAGCTATTGAATTCTGACTGTTGTAGCCATTGGAATCAATCTGATTATTACTGTAAACTTATATACAATTTTTACTTTTTTAATAAACAAGCTAATAGGGACACCTAGAGGCATGACCTATCATTGCCCCTATCAAAGTTTTTTGCATGAAAATACAATAGGCAACAAGTGTGGCATGACCACCTAATTATGAATGGCTACATAGGTGATGTCCAACAATTGTGGCTAGTTAAAAAAATAATCTCATCTACATTCACCCAATGGAACTTAACCTATGACGCATGACTAGACCATAGCTGGTCTTGAGTCCCTAGGCTGGTGGACCATGCCACCGAGCTAGGCACATAGGTCATGCCTGAGATATGAGGCACGACTTACACTAGCTCACACATTATGAATCATGCCATGGGCTTGCATGGTCTAGGACCAAGAATGTTTCAGATCATTTTCTGTTGGGCCAAGCATGGTTGAACCATGCTAGGCCATGCATGGTTGAACCATGATGTACCATAGGCTAGGTCATGCCATGGGTCATGCCTGGCCCACCCAACCTAGTTGACATATCTAAATGAGATGCTTTGAATGTGCATTAAATTTGATTGGGTGAACAAAATATACTTTTTTTAATATTTTGACAAAAATATTGTATTGATTAGTTACACATAAGAAAGATTCAAAAAGATTATTCACTTATCTACCATCATTTAAATACTCAATATCATATTTTACCTTTGAGGAGTATGATCTTAATGGAAAATCATACTAACAACCTCCATCATTACCTTGATTTATATTTTTATTTTTAATTCCTATATTATGATGATGTAGCCATAATTTTGAATGAATTTGAGATGTTAGAATATTGTTTTTTATGGAGAGGGAAGTTATTACTTGGGGATAAGCAATTATTTTAGTATGAGAATTTATTTTATGTCCAAAATACCAAATATTTTTATCTATTTTAGTGCCTTATGATAATGTGTAAACATATAATGGAGAAATTATGAATTAATTTCACAACTTTTGAGTTTTGGCAGATTATGATAAACAATCATGAGGTTGGTAGGTTTCTTGAAGTGTTTAGTTGAAGGGGTAGAATATGGAGTCTTGCATAGTTTCAACATCCATTCTTGATAAAAACTCTATCTAATAATTGATAATGATAATATTTGTATATAATGATCTTACTAAATTATTAGTACTTTTCATTCTACTATGCAACATATTCTTTGTGGTTGTGATATTATTATGGACTCATAGTCATACTTATCAAATTTAAATTATTACGGTATTAATTCTATATCACAACAACCAAGTACCCCACAAGTACTAAATATTATGGCCAAGTCTAAATATTTTAATTTTATCTTTTATATGGTTTGATATTTTCAAGTTAGAGCCATATCTTTTTTATAATGTCATGACTTTTGAGCTATATAAATTTATAGAGACAAAACTACTCAAGCCAAAGTCATAGTAATTATTCACTACTATGACTTTTAGAACATAAATTATTACAAAAAATATTACTCAAGTACAATCATTCCCCAATGCCATGATTCTTGTTCTCAAAAAAAAAACAAAGCTACAACTTTTACATATGGAATAATTGGTAGTGCCATGACATTTTTGCAACTTCATGATGACATAATATATGAGGGAAGTGAAAGACAATACCACAACCATTCACAATGTCATAGACACTTGTGGCATAATAAGGGCAATGTTTTTGCCATTATCATTTCTTATTATCATAACCATAAGATATGCACGAGATATCTTTCAATACCACAACTATTTCCTAGTGTTGTGACCATATAATGAGCAAGAAAGATTAATGTCAATGCTATGACTATTTCATAGTTCCATGGCCATATAATAATATGAGAGGCCCTTCACCATGGCATGACCTTTTTAGCAATGTAACCTATTATGAAGAATAAAAACACATGTGCTTAAAGTTGTGACCACTTCACAATGATGTAAGTTTATGTTTCATAAATATTAGGTTTAAGTCATGTTCATTACCTAGCAATGTGATTAAGTATTATAGAAAGAATGAGATTCATTCTAGAGTCACAACCATTTTTTTAAATCATGACATCAAGCTTAAGAGATGAAGGCCAAAGTCATGACTTTCTTCTAAAAGTCATGAATTCCTACTTATAGTAATGCAAAATCACCCGAGGATAAAATTGGAAGAAAAAGAATTTTAAAAAATCTTTCATTTTCTACCTTTCTCTCTCCATGCAACAAGCAAGATCATAATGTAGCTACCAAACCCTAGAAATGAATTTCCCACTCCATAGGGGCTCCACAAATAAGCAATGGATAAGAGATTTTAGCTAATCCCTAGAGGTGATGGGCATGGCTCTCAAAACCCCCTCTCTAGGATATATTCAAAAGTTTTTATCAAAATAGTGTGTGGTCTAGGATTTGTGTAATATATTTTACATGATGTGATGATGGTTTTGCAATAATGATAATGTTTGATTAATATTATGCTATGAATATTTATGGATGAGTGATTAAATAGAACTTGACCTAGGGTTTCAACTATTATTAGTAGGTTTGTGTGAGATTATCATGGTGGATGGTAACAAGTAAACCATGAGGCTCACTCATGCATATGTTAGGAAGGAAGTGATAGCCCTTCTGGCTATGATGTATGAGATAAACCTATTTGTTAAAACAAAAAAATTGGATACGATAGAAGTATGGTGCTTTTGAAGCTAAAAGGATAAATACTTTTACATGTCAATCCATTACATATATTAAAAAGAATAGTTCTCGATTAGGATGAACATTATATAGAATGTTCTCAAAATTTTATCTTTAGTATGAGAGTCACATAACCGAGAAGGATGGTGATAGATAATCTTTGGGATATACATGAGTATATTGGGATTGCCAAAGGCATGAAAACCCTTATTAGTTGCTTTCACTCATATTGTTTCCATTGGTGAATTTTGAAGGATGTGTATGTTAATTATGTAAGTGTCATGCTTATGAAGCCAAAAGTACAAAGGCTTAAAAACCATGTTAATTATTGGTCTTTATGACATTTGAGGTTAGTAAATAAGAGTGTGTGTATGAAGCAACCATCAATGATAGTTGATGAAGTTGCCTAAAAGATATGAAAATGTGAATGACTTGAACATGGATAATTTATTGTCTCAATGATGATATACTGAGAGGATATTTATGAGGTGACCACCATTGGGATGAGCTCAATTGTAATAAATATCTTGTATGATACTAGGGCAAGAAGTCATTTCATAATACCACAATATTTTAAATGTATCCAAACATAATATAATTTGAGTTAAGCAAATATTACTTAAATTAAATGAATAAGCACATAGATGTAAGATTGATCCACAATGAATATCCCTTCATTATGGCAATGTTCAAATTTGATTTTATTTTTTCTTTCACTAGCAAGATATCACTAATGTAGTCTGTAATATCTAAAGATTTGAATGCTTATTTTCTTTATGATTGAGTATCATATATTGTATATTCATATTTCTATAGTAGGATATCTCACTAAGTGCTTAAATATTGTTGATCCATTACTTTTTCATTTCCATTTAGTCATTTATTACTAGTCAAGCTGAGAATATTGGATTTAGTATTAGATATATCTTTACATTAGAGTGCGAAGCATATCAATTAGGAAAGCACACCAAATCATCATATTCTACATGCCAGATTTGTGAGTAATGACATATTGGATCTCATACACTCATATATATAAGAACCCAATAGAGATGAGACTTAAGAAAAATTTATTTACTTTATCATATTAGTTTATGATTTCATGTATTTATCTTGATTAGTTCATTTTCATTTTAAGTCACGTGTTTTTTCTTTTTTTAGTCATTTCATAAAAAATATATAATTTTTTTAATAAAAATATAAAAATCAATAGAAGTTAAAATACATTAAAGTATATATATAATAGCTTCATGAATTTCTATGATGATCAAAAGTTCATATATCATACTTATTTTGCTAGCACATCCCTCACAATGAGATTGAAAAAAGGAATAATATATATTTAATTGATAACTCAAATACACCTCTTTGGCAGAAATATTTTACTTTTCAAAGTATTTTTGATGAGATATAATTTTAATCATAGATGCAGCAAAAATAGTCTATATTGCACACATTCATAGAAAAAGGAGGATACATGGGGGGAACATAAGTCTCAGTGATGAGCTTTTGTCATCTTGGCTATCATGGAGAATGAGTAAATTGTAGATATTATGGTAGAAGGAGAGCTTTTTGTTTGTAGTACTTGGGTGCATGGTTTGTTTGATAATAATATTTTTCATTCTTTTATTTTCTACTTGTTTGTAAATTCTTTGGGTGCGATATACGAGGAGTTAGACTCTAGTTTGTGTATTACATTTCCATTGGGTAGTTCAACTTTGGTGAGTAAGGTGTGTAAAGAATGTGAGCTTTGCTTTGAAGAGTTGCTTCGTTGTGTTAATATGTTACTCTTAAATTTTATAAGCTAAGACATTGTTAGAATTTTATCTATGTATATAAGTGATTATGTCAAAACATAACATCAATGGATTGTGTAGAATATAACATAACCACAATAGACACTAGTTTTAACTTGGTTTACTAGCTGTTCAATTCGACAAGCTACACCCACCAAAAAAAGAATGTAGCACTTACATATTTATTAACCATGAATGTTTTAGTTAAAAATCAAGAGAAAGAAGAAGTACATAGTGCATGATCATGATTATATATACAACACACACACACACACATAATAAGGTTTCTACATAAAATAGAACATGTCGAAACTTCATAGTGGACAAGGTCATGCTCCAAAATTTATTTGGCCCACTGACTAGGCAACGAGACCCCTATTATTATCCCAATGCCACATATCCAATCTCTCAAATGTAATATATTAGTACCTGCACCTATAAATAAAATAGAGAAACAAAATAGAGGGTTAAGAAAATAGATAACAAAACAAATTATATACTACAAACATAATCTTGGAAATTGATTAGTTATTGAAGTTTCACATTATACTAGAATATTACAAGGGAGAAGTCACATTACAAGCTGATTAAAAGTTTATTATATTTAAATGTGATGTTAGTTTTCATGACCACATTTTAATGGTTAGTCTTGTGGAAAAGGTAAGTTGAGCTCTATGGTTCATTCTTTTGAATAAGGCTGGAGAAGGGCCTAAAAATAGTATTTGGTGTCAAGTGATGAAATTGTGAAAGCTTGCTGACTAATTTTTTGACGTGCTACTAGAGTTGCCTCCTTCAAGGAAAATAGAGTTTTGTATCAACTTGGTGCCAAGAAAAAACCTATTTCTATTTTTCCTTACTGAATGACAATTTTTGAGTTGAAAGAGTTACAAAAAGAACTCCAAGACCTCTAGAGTTTGAACTTTGAAGTTGGAAGTTGGAGTATTTTAGAAGTATCACCTCGTAATTGTGTATATCATTTCAGAAAAAAGGGGAAACTTATGTCATGGTATGTGGGTCAATTTAAGATACTAGCAAGAATGAGAATGGTTACCTATCAGTTGAAATTGCCACTAAAGTACATTAACAAACATGATTTGTTCATCATCTCAATGTTGCATAAGTACCACTTTTGGAGAATGATCATAAACTCTCTTATATGCTTGCAGTGTAATTGTACTATATGGAGGTAGTGGTCATTCATCTAGAAATTAGGAAGCATCTCATGGGTCTTCAGATTCTGGGAGTGGGTGTCTATCCCTAATAGGAGTGGTAGCAAGGATGATATTAGCAGTTTAGTTTTTCCTTTTATATGTCTCGTTGTGGCCTGATATAGCCTTGATATACATAAATTATATATGTTTTTGAAAATATGATGAGTTTGAAAAATAAATATTTTCTGAACTTACACATTATTATTTCATTAATTTGTATATAAATATATATTTATAAGTATATGTGTGAATAATTCAAAACTTATTTTAAACTATTAAATTTATATTGGAAAAGATGTAAAACATGAATCTTTCTATGCTTTCTTGAGTTTTTCCTATTAGGTACTAGTTTCTTACCTTAATCTTCTTCCAGTGTATGAAACAATGATGGCTAATCATGAGTAAGAAGCTTGAATGGCTATGTTAGGATTTTGGTTGAGCTTCTGGTTGAATGTTATTTTAAATTTTGTTTTGTATTTGATTATAAGGATCATTTTGTGTACATAACTTTACTATTGCATATGAATAATTTTACTTGATGGTTTATGTATATTTATAATATTCTTTATAATTCAATTTATTTTAAATAGTCGAATGTGTTGGATCCTGGCCTATTTTTCTTTTATTGACTTTATTCCATTAAAATTTTGAAATTTATAGTATATTATAATGAAAAGAACATAATATATGGGAAGGGAAAAAGTTGTTATTGACTTATTTGTAGCTTTCTATAAATAGGAGGTCAAAAATAGGTAGTACTTTACATAATGTAAGTTTTTCTTGATTTTCCAATATAAATTTATATGTTTTGGACCCATAGTTTTAATAATTTTTTTTCTATTATCATTACATGTACTATACATGTAAATAATGTAATTTGCAATAGCCCACCATTATAAAAATACAAATAACCCTCACATCAACTTTATAGTGTTTTAAGTCCTTTTAAATTATATTAATCAAACCTAGCATATCATAAATCCCTAATGAGAGTGACCATGATATAAGTCCTAGGAAAATAAAGGATAAAATGAAATGTATAAAGCATTAAACAAAATTCACCAAAATGGAGCACTTATCTATGTCATTAATCTTTAGTTGGTACTTCTTTCACACCATTTTGTAGTGCCCATTTCTACTAATCATCCTCTTAATAAAAATGGGCCACTCTATTAAGCATAGTGCAATGCAATGAACTTAAACATGTGAGAGTGCGTGTAGTTTGGCATGAAGCACAAAGTAGTATGGTGTTGTGTGCAATGTAATGAAGTGCGGTATGTCATTAAAATTTGAAATATGGTGCAATGGAGTGAGTGTAAGTGTGTAGTATGTAATGCATTGTTCATGTATGTGCAATGAGTATAATTACCCAAATCATACTTTGTACTATACCCTATGTTTTCTAAAGATAAGAATCCATTATTGGATGATAATCAAGCGAGAAGTAATGTGTAGTATAGTGTTTTTTATGTAAAAACAAGAGGCTCTTCATATAGTGCACATATTAGAGGAAGATATGATATACCATAGAATGTGTTGGTAAATATTTTTAGAAAGGAAGTCAAAAGCACTATAGTGTTGAGAGACACTGACTGACTACCAATGTTATCTAGGAGTCCTTACAAAGTTCTCCCATCATGACTCTTACTAGACTACTAGATATAAGTACAATAAACTCTTCATAGAGTTCTTGGATTATTGATTTAAGAGTTAGCAAATATATTACACTTAATCATTTCTTATTTATTATTTTTTATTTTTTTCCAAATATGGTAATAATCAATGTACAACCACAAAATCCCTTTGTTATAGAAATGTTCAAATTTGATTTTATTTTTTCTTTCACTAGTAGGATATCACTAAAGTAGTCTTGTAATAGTTAAAAGACTTGAAAAATGATTTTATTTGTAATTGAGTATCATAGATTGTTATTTATAATTCTATAGTAGGATATCTCACTAGGTACTTAAGTATTGTTGATCTATTACTTTTTTATTCTTCATTTAACTAGTCAAGATGAGAATATTAGATCTAGTATTAAAGATGTCTCTACATTAGAGTCTGAAGCATATCAATTAGGAAAGCACACCAAATCATCATATCCTACATGTCAGATTTGTGAGTGATGACACATTCAATCTCATACACTCATATATATGAGAACCTAATAGAGATGAGACTTAAGATAAATTTATATACTTTTATCATATTAGTCGATGATTTCATGTATTTTACTTGATTAGTTCATTTACATTTAAGCCACATGTTTTTTTTTTCTTTTTTTTAGTCCTTTCATAAAAAAATATAAAATTAATTTAATAAAAATATAAAAATCGATAGAAGTGAAAATTATCTTAAAGTATATATATGATAGCTTCAAGACTTTATATACAAATCAAAAGATCATATATCATACTTATTTTGCTAGCGCATCCCTCATAATGAGATTGTAAAATAGAATAACATATAAAATTGATGATTCAAATATGGTAGAAATATTCTAATTTTCAAAGCATTTTTGATGAGATATAATTTAAATTATAAATTACCTTATCATTCATATGTCTTCTTCTATAAGTATAGTTTATTTGGGTTTAACCAAACTTCTATATTGGTTGAGGTGAAATTGTAACCATATGTTATTCATGTGTTGATTTGTGATTTGGTCATTGAAGGTTAGAGATTAGGAACTTATTTTGTTATATTATTTTCATTTCAAACCATTTATTCATAGAAAATCATGGTTAGTTTAATTTTAGTATTTAATTAGTTAATCCTCTTGGGATGATACTCACTTATTATTATATTACTTGTTATCAATGCATATACACTTTACACTTGTGAAAACAAATATTTTTAAAATATTAAGTGTAAATTATAAAACAAGTTATTGGTGTCATTGTTAGGGATTATGTGTTTTTACTAATATTGTGCCAAATAACCTAGTTTTACTTTGAATTTTATTTTATTTCTATTTCTTGATTATATTTTCCATTGCTCATTTGTGCAAGAAGTTAATCTTACTACTTATGAAAGTTTAATAGTGAGAATCTTGATCATTATGATTGTGAACTTGAGCATACTATTAGAAAAAAATCAAAAAAAGATAAGAAGAAAGCTACTAATCAATTATAGGCACCTATGGATGATATGGGGAGAGCAAGAGATGATAAGACCTTTTCCTCAATGATTTCCTCCATTGATGAATTAACCTATGGCCCTGAGAGATCACGCTCTACCTTCTACCAGTATTCAGTCCATTATAAGGAGACCTACCATTCATGTAGACAACTTTGAGTGGAAGCTAATCACTATTCAATTAATTCAAGCTATTCGGTTTATGGGGTTGCTTGATGAAAACCCAAACACCCATATTACTAATTTCTTGAAAGTATGTGGCAAGGTGGAATATATTGGTGTGAGTGATGATGCAATATGCCTCTGTTTATTCCCATTCTCTCTCAAGGAGAGAGCCAAGAGTTGGTTAAATTCTATGATGGCAGATTCCATTATTAGTTGACAAAACTTAGTGCAAAAGTTATTTACTTTATTTTTTTTTTCTAACTAAAGAGCTAAGATATGCATAGAGATCAACCACTTAGTTCAGTTAAAAGGAGACATTTTTTATGAAGCCTAGGAAAGGTATAAGGAGCTTTTAAGAAAGGGTTCTCACCATGGTTTTCCCAAATGAATGTAAGTTTGTAAATTCTACAATGTGTTGAATAACATGATAAGAACATTAATAGATGCATCGATAGGTGGTTCTTTGATGATGAAAATTGAAGATGAGGCATATTAATAACTTGATAATATGCATACTAATAACAATTGATGACTACTAATAGCACTCTATTTCAAAATGCTCAGTTCATGGCCAATGTTATTCAAAATGTCCAACCTTTTATAATTTTTAATGGTCCTCACCAAAGTTTTGTGTGTCAAGTTGGGAACCCCTTTACACAAATGTCTATCAAACAAGCTCAATTTATGGGAAAGTTTAACCAACAACCATCCAATCCTTGCTCTAATAGCTATAATCCTAGTTGGAAAGCCAACCTAACTTCTTTTGGAGAAAAAATCTGAATGTTATTCAATTGGAAAAAAGTAAGTCTAGTCAAGAAAAAAAAAGTTAAATCTCGAAGATGCAATGGTAGAAATTACTACTTCTCATACTCAATTCATGAATGAGACTAGAACTAATTTTCAGAATCAAGCATCCCAAATCAGAAATTTAGAAGTGCAAGTTGGAAAAATAGCTAGTATGTTATATGAAGGGTAGAAAAGTACTTTTAAAAGTAGATTTTAGGTGAACCCAAAAAGAAAACAAGGAGCATTACAGAGTTATCACTTTGATGAGTGAAAAAAAAGTTAGAAGCACCTAGGAGGTTTGAAAAATCTAGGAAAGTTGTAGAAAAGTCACAATCTTCCACTCCACCTCCAAGTGAGGAAGGTAAGAAAGATCAAGTTCTGATTTGTGTATTGACCTCCAGAAAGACCAATTCCAAAAATCTCATACCATCAACATATTAAGAAGAAAAAGCAGTAATCATATTGCCAAATTTCTTGATGTCTTCAAAAAACTTCACATTAACATTCCATTCACTGATGCTCTTTATAAAATGCTTAGTTATGTAAATTTTATGAAGGTTGTTCTTGCCAAAATAGGAAGCTTGAAAACTATATGTCAATTTCATTACCAGAAAAGTGTAGTACCATCTTTCAAAAGAATTTACTAATAATGTTTAAGGATTATGGTAGTTTCACTATTTCATGTTCTATATGGAATGTAAATTTTGAAAAAGCATTTTATGACCTTAGTGTGCGTATACACTTGATGTCCTTATCCATCTTCAAGAGACCAGATTTGGAGGGAGCAAGGACTTCTATGAAAACTTTACAATTTGCAAATTGGTCTTTTACACATCCTAAGGGAACTATTGAGGATGTATTAAAAAAGGTTGACAAGTTAATCTTCATGACTCATTTTGTTGTTCTTTATATGGAGGAAGACAATGTAATTCATATGGCTCTTAGGAGATTACTCTTAAAAATTGGCCAAGCACTTTTTAATGTCATTTGAATGAGTTATTACTAAGTTTGCAAGAAGGAAAGGTGACTTTCATTGTCATCAATGCTATTAAATACCTACCTAATAGTGATAATTGTTTTCATATTGACATAGTGGAAACTATTATGTCTAACCAAGTGGGTCAAACTGATCCCTTGGAGGCAAGCTTGCTACATGATGATATTGTGGACTTGGAAGATGATGATAATAAAAATTACTTGATGTGGATAGACTAGTTTGAACCAAATAGAAGAAAATACTTTGAAGCTTAAGGAGAAAGCACTAGTTGCCACATTCCATCAATTAAAAAGCCACCAAGTGTTGAGGAAAAACAATTTCCACCAAATTTTCATTATACATATATTAGTCCAATTTCTATTTTACCAGTAATTATCTTCTCTTCACTCTTATCCTAACAGAAAAAAACACTATTGAGGGTACTCCAATATCACATTATTTTTATTTGTTGGTCTTTTACGGATTTACAAAGAATTCATCAATCTATGTGCATGCACCACATTCTACTAGAAGATAATAACGAGTTAATAGTGGAAGCACATATAATATTCAACCCAACTTTGAAAGAAATGGTAAGAAAATAGATCTTCAAATTGAACTAAATCCTAAGAAAATATTACTTTCCATTGTCTTTTATTGATGAAATACTAAAATTAGGTAGCAGAGCATGAATACTATTACTTTTATAGATAGCTATTTGAAACATAACAAATAGAAATAACATTAGAAAGACAAAAAAAATTATTTTCACTTTTTTCTGACACATTTGTTTTTTGAATAATATCATTTGGACTTTGCAATGCATTTGGTACTTTTCAAAAAAGTATGATTGCTATTTTTTTTTGGATATGGTGGAGCATACTAATGAGGTTTTCATGGATGACATGTCTACTATGGAGTCTTCTTTTAACAATTTTCATGATAATTTGAGATTAGTATTGCAAAAATGTGAATTTTAACAAAATATCATTTCATGATACAACCAAGCATTGTATTAGGTCATTGAATTTTAACAAAGTGTATTGAAAATGACCACACCAAATTTGAGACAATTGAGAAGCTTCCACTTGCAAACTTTTATCAAAGGGAAAAGTTTTCTAGGCTATGTCAGGTTTTATAGAAGATTCATTCGAAACTTTTTAAAGTTTTCCAAGCCACTTTCAAATCTTCTTATGCTAGGTGTGCCATTCATTTTTGATGAAGAGTGTATTGCTTTTTCTACTAATAACATGGTAGTCTTGTTGGCAAAAATGATTGCTGCTCTTATCTTAGGATCATGAGTTTGATCCCTTGGAAGCCAAATATGCTACCTAGGATGTTCGTCAATTAGATTTAAAATTTTACTGGGATGATGGCCTTACTTGCTCCGATCCTAGGGCCCTAAGGCTCATATATGGGTTGATAAATAATATGGATTGAGTTTGGAGGGTGGGAGAGCAGTCTTGAATCAAAGTAGGAACAAGATATTTCATGATTTTTACTATACAAGTAGAACTTTTAATGATGTTCAACTATTTAAACACTATTTGATATGCAATATGATGATTGTCTACACTAAGCATTTTGTTATTAAGTACCTTATGGACAAAAAGGATTCAAAAAAAAAAGTGATCAAAAAGATTTTACTTCAAGAAATTGATGTAGAGATTAGAGGCAAGGGCACTAAAAATTTGGTGGCTAACCATCTTTCAAGACTTGAAATACCGAAATGCAAAGAGCTATCAAATCAACCATTGCCCATTTATGATTAGTCTTTGGTGAACAATTTTTTGCTATTTCTCATTCAAATTTGACCTCATGGTATTGTAAGTAGACTTGCTCCAAATGAAGAGATGAAGGATATCTCGAGGCATTGCACACACTTGAGTGAGGGGGACATTTTTGAGAATTAGAACAACTACAAAAGTTCTTCAATCAATATTCTATTTGCCAAGATTGCTTAGAAATACCCATCCTTTGTTATTTTTTGTGATCATTTTCTCCACCGTGTGAACATTTCAAGGAGGGATGAAATGTCATTGAAAATTGTTCAACACTCAAAATACTGACTTTTTGTGATTTTTTTTATTATTTTTATGATATGATTGTATTGAATTTGGGCCTTAAATACAAGAATTTTATTGAATTATGATTTTATGAAATTAGATAAATAATAATAAAATAAGAAATAAATTAGGAAAGCTAATAACATTTCTTATATCACCTCTTGAATTGTTCAACACTCAAAGTAGACTTGATGGAAATCTAAAATGAATTACAAGATAACAAGGAAAAGTTATAACATTTATAATATCACCTCTTGTTTATACTAGTACATGCATATTGAGAAGTCATGGTAGTCTCCTTTCTTGTCATAACTTTATCAATAAATCATGATAATCTTTGCATATCATTACTCTATTACCTATTTGTTACAATTTTTCACTAAACACACATTTTTTATGGTTACAATATTTTCTTAAAGTAGAGGTCATATTATTTCTAAAACATAAATTTAGCCATTACATTATTTTTATATCATAGAAACCAAGTGCAAACTTATACTAAAAGTCATGGTGTTTTTAGTACCATAACATATTCATTATATAGCAAAAATCATATAATACTGAGTAATTTTTAGTCACAATAATTTTTGTTGTTTGTGACTATTTGTTCCAAAGAGAATTTTTCCTTGATCATGACATTCATTGTTGTTACGACTTTCTAGTTTAGAGAGGAAATGCTTTAGTCTTAGCATTCTTACTATTGTAACTTTGTGTACCAGAAAGAAATTACTTTGGTCAAGACATTATTGTTGTTATGACTTTATCTTCCAAAGAAGAATTTCCTCGATCATAATATTATTTGTCACCATGACTTTGTGTTCCAAAAAGAAATTACCTTGATCATGAAATTTTTACCATAATTATCATGTTCCATAGAGATTAATTACCTTGGTCAAAATATTTCTCAACTACCATGACTTTATACTTCATAAAGGATTCGAAGAGCACCTAGATCAGTAACCTCAACTTAAAGTCACAACTCTCAACTAGAAGATCTAGACAACAAAATGACTGTGTGTTGATGATATAAAAAGGGGGCTTAGAGGTTTTCAAGAGGGGGGATTCAGAAATAAAGTCCTAGAATGTGCAAAATAATGAGGGCATGAAATCCAAACCCCAAATAGAGGCAAATTCAAGTCAAAAAGCAGAGATAAATTGGAAACTAGGTTTGAGACTTAAATTCTCACGTTGGCTATTATTGGGAACCATCAATTTGATGAGATGATACTCCGATCCTCTCATATGAAATCTTTCTCAATATCATGCTAATCAAGGATCTAGAATTAATTATGTATATGTGTATAATAATTATGGATTTATTATATTTAATTATAAAATTATTATGTTTTGAATGTTGATAGATATAGATATTAATTAGAACAGAGATTTAGGATTCCACACCAAATAGAATTATGCATATTTTCCTTAGAAGATAGTGACATATAAGTTGTAAGACATATCATTGATTGGGTTCAAAGGAAATGATAATTTTTCTATTCTTATCTCATGAGATAAACCTATATATGAAAATCCTAATTTATATAAGTTTAATTGATGTGCGTGTTGCTCATGAAGTCGAATACACAAACAAAATTATAACTATTCTATTGTATATATTCTAGAAGAAATAACCTCAAATGATATGAAAGTTATGTAAAATATATATCATAGGAGTTTTACTATATTATGAGAGTTGAGTGTTGGTCATAGCAGATAGTAATAGCTAAGTCACGAGATGCATACAAGATGATCTGCTTCATAAGGTAATGATGACTCTATGATCAATTTCTCTTATATGACTTCCACATATGAAATCATTAGAATGGTATATGTTAATTGATGTGAGTATAATATTTATAAAGCTAAATACTCTAGCATAATTATTACTATATTATTTCACATCTTTTATGACTACTATGGTTGTAGAATAGAAATACATACTCAAAGTAGTTATCAAGGATAGTTGGCACATTATCTAAAAGGAGTAAAAGTGTGGATGATCCATGAATAGAGTAAATATGGTTTTAGTGGTACAAAACTAAAGGTACAACTATAAGGAGATCATCCTTGGTAGTGATAGTCAAATATTGATAACCAATTTGTATGCCAAGAAGGAAAAGAGGGAATCCATATCAACCTATCATTTGTCCAAAAATCAAGCATAACATTACCTCAAAAGTAAAGAAAACTCATCATACACAAAAATGTAAATTAATCTTAGAGCATGAGTATCAATCCTAGACTCAAGTTTATTTTCTCAACTCGAGTATTAGTTGCTTGACTATTGGGTTTTCAAACTACTTCATAATTATTTTGGGATCGATATCTAGACTTATAACCACTTTATTACCTATATGACCAATATACTTGTGAATTTTTATTGGATTAATTATCCAATTAACTTTTAGAGTTTTTATCTAAACAACAAGTTTTGGTATTATAAACAAATCACAACAAAAACCAATTTTGATGAGTTTTTTGATATTTAGGGCATAGACTTGTACAACAATGACTACATTTTTTTTGTGGTAGATTATATGTCTAAATGGATTAAAGTGGAATCCACTCCAACAGATGATGCCAAGGCTGTGCTAAATATTTTTGGAAGAATACTTATACAATAGTTGGAAATCCACATACAATTATAAGTGATGAGGGTATTCACTTTTGCAACAATCTTTTTCTGATGCTCTTTTATTGAAATATGGTGTCAATCTTTGAACAACTCTAGTTTATCATCCCTAAATTGATGGGCAAGCTAAGATTTCCAATCGAAATGTGAAGATGCTTCTTGAGAAAATAAGAATTTTTTTTTTCAAAAAGTAGGCAAAGAATATGGATGATGCTATATGGGCTTATCTCAATATTTGCATAAGTCTAATAGGGATATTCCTCTATATGTTAGTCTATCGAAAATCTTGATATCTTTTCATAGAAATGGAACACAAGCTGTATTAGGAAATAAGATAACTCAATATAGATATGCAAGCAACTAGAGAGAAAGGCTCTTCCAATTGAATGAGTTGGATGAATTCCATAATGATATATTAGAATGCTAAAATTTAAAAAGAAGAACATGAGCATGACATGACAAGCATGTCATGAAGAAGGAATTCTCACCAAGGCAACAAGTACTACTCTTCAATTTAAAACATTGATTGCTTCCCAAAATAGTCAAGTCAAGATGGGTTTTCCACATTGAGGTGTTGAGACGATGCATTCAGAGAAAGGAGCATTCAAGCTTAACATTAATTTGTGTGCACATTCATGCATTACGAACCATAAACTTTAGTGTTATTCATATAGCCTTGGGATAAAAAATTTTATTTCGTAATTGCCTAAGTCAACCTACTTTTTTTTCTCAGAAGAGTTAGACTAACAAGATTCTGAACATAAGTTAGCAAGAGATAAAAATACTTAGAGAGAAAGAGAAAGAAAATATATTACAAATAAAACTTGAGTGACTAATTTGTTACAACTTTGTTATGTTGCCTAATTTTATGGCTTACATAATATCATAAAAAGTTGTTGGTAATGGTATCTCATCAATAAAGATCCACAAGTATATAGATCATATACAAGTAGTAAAAAAATCTTTTGTCTAGATATCAATTCCACAGGGATTGCATCAATAGTTTGATTAACCAATAATGAAACAATACAATTCTAATAGGAGAGAAATTAAGAGATATAGGCACGACTCTTATATCCTAGGTTTCTTCACTTGATCCATATGATATATATTCAAATAGTTTGATTTTTGTTGAGTGAGAATATAAAATGAAGGTTGGATTAAAATAGAATTACTCTTTTTCCAAATGGCATACAAGATGGTTATTACTATTGAGTTCATCACAATGATGGTCTCTTTATAGATATACCTTTGGTACTTTATCATTGAGAAAAAAATTATCTTTGCATAAGTTTCATTCATAAGTTCATAACTTTTAGGTAACCCATCAATTTTCTTTCATAGTTACTTCATATGCTTTATAAGTATTTACACTTCAGGCTTCGTAAGCACTATACTTATACAATTAATATATGATTTTTTCAAATCTCATTGGTATAAACTGTACAAGAGAAAGCAACTCAAAAGGTAGTCACCACCTTGTGAGTTACCATATATTCATGCATATCTTGTGGATTATCTGTCAGCATCCTCTACAATGACAATGCAACTTACATGCTAAAAATAAAATCTTTAGAAAAATATTTTATTAAATGTCTATCAATTGAGAACTAGTTATTCTAAGATATGTATAATGGAGTGACATATAAAAGTATTCATATTTTTGGCCTAATGCTCACAATGATTTCATATATCAAAAGGGTTGTCACTTCTTTCCTACCATATATATGGATAAGCCTAATGCTTTACCTATTATGGTTCACAATGATAACATGCACAAATTTATCATTAGTTAAATCCCTAATTTAAGTTCTAATTAATTTTCATATCCATAAATTTCTATTTCACAACATAAATCAAACAAAATGATAACTCAAAGAACTATTTATACGTCACAAAAATCACAAGTATATAATCCTAGATCTCAATTTAGTCTAAAATTAAAGATAAATTCACCAGGTACAATAGAATAAGTCTAGTAAAACTCTAATTTCCAATGATATCTTTTTTGAGAATCTTGGACACAACCCTATTACCATACTATTTTGGTTGATTTTCCTAAATCTATCCTACAGAAAGAGAGGTTTGAAAGTCATGCCCTTAACTTTAAGATTTAGCCTATGTCTTACATCATTTGCTTGCTCATGGATCTTCTAGAGAGTGCAAAAAAACAACCCATATGATTGTTTGTTGTGCTTTGCTTTAGCTTGGTGTGTGGAGAAGAAAACGACTGATAATTTTTTGGAATTTTTTTCTTTTCTCTTTCATATTATAGACTTCTAGCATTTCTCTAAGTAGAAAGTTAACTTTTGGAAAATGATATTAGCCTTGGTCTTTTAGCTTGAGGTCATGGTTTTGGAAAGTAGCCATGACTTTGATTGTATCCTAATCTTGCTATAATCATAATGTTTTTGCACTAAGAATATCTACGACTTGTTCCTTTTTTCTTTGCAACACAAAAATTATAGTGCGTATCAAATTGTTATAGAATTAGGAATGAACTTTTTTGTATATAACTTGGTCATGGTGCTAATAATAGTCATGGCATAAAAATAATTTTTCTTGTGCATCACAAGGATGAAATACTAAGAATCGCCATTGCTTTGCCATATTCTTTCTTTTACATGACATAGCCATTGGATTAAAAATGGTCATGAATTTGCTTAACCTTTCTTGTATATGACATGGCTGTGATACTAAGAATGCCTGTGACCCTAGGCAATTATCTTGTATTTAAAAGTCAAGGTTTTGCATTCTTTTGAGGGAAAGAGTCAGTCATTGAGAAGTTGAAGTGCTTGAGTAATATCCTCTATAATATTTTGTGTCCAAAATCACAAAATTGAATAATTATTATGGCTTTGGCAAGGATAGTTTTGATTTTGTAACTTTTTGTAACTCAAAAGTCATAACGTTGGAAAAGAAATCATGGTTTTGACTTGAGAATACAAGGCTTTAGTAAAGATAAAGCCATAAGACTATGAAGTGGCGATGAATTTTAGCATTAGTGGGGTGCTTGGTTACTACAACATAAAATTAATCTCATATCCATTTAATTATTAAGAAATATGTATGGTTGTGACTCCTTGATAATATCACAACCATAAATAATGTATCACATAGTTAAAAGATTGTGGTAAAGAGGTGATAGAATCATAATATACAAAGATTATCATGACTAATTAAGTATAGTTTTAGCCAATATGGATTCCAAAACTACTCAATGACCCATAAATCACCGAGTCACCAAATACCTCCAAAAAGAGTGATTTCATGAATATTTATCAAAATTCTCCAAAATTTTAAAGTTATGAAATCAATCTAATTATGTTCGATTTATATGCTTACATATTATCTAATAGCACCAAAAATAATCAATAATATTTAGAATTTGAATACCAAATAAACTCAAATACTAAAATTATTATTTATCCCCAAGCAATGATTTCCCTCTTAATAAAAATAAAATTTTTCAACATCATCTCAAAATATACTTTTTTTCTATAACTAAGTTCATGTGTCATAGAGCCTCAAAATATATGGTCATATGCTTACATATGACCATACTTTTTTTATTAATATAGATAAATACATTTATATATAGTAACATGTTGATATACATATTATATATATAAATATAATTATATATATATATATGTATGTATGTATGTATGTATGTTTATTAAATATACATTTTTATATTTATATATAATTATAGTTATGTATACTATTTTTATAGTTATATAGATATAGTAAAATACACTTATATAAGAAATTCGAATTATATAGATATAGTTATGTTTAGATAGTTTATGTATACTGTTTTTATAGTTATATATATATATAGTTATGTTTAAATACACTTATATAAATACACTTATATTTATGTATATTATTTTTGTATACTGTATATAGTTATGTATATTGATGTAGTTATTAATTTGGCATACCTACTACTGCACCATCAATATCCACATAATGACAATGCATTATATCACAAATGCATGAAATATGTATACAAATAAGTATATAAATGCAATCCAAGCAAACCACGGTGAATAAAGGAGAAGAATTTCGGAACAATAAATAATAGAATCAATACGCATGAGCTTAATATTCGATTAAACAATCCAAGATAATTGATTAAGAATAAATGTATAAAACGTACCTCAAATCAAATAATAAATTAATACTTAAACCTCGATTAAATATTGTTTTGTCGACGTCGAGAGATAGATGGCGGAATGCGAAGGAATTCGGTTCACTTGTTAGAGATGCGTCGGCGTAAAGAGATAGATTGTATATTTTAGAAAATATTTATATTTTTTTATTATTAAAACATTAAATAAACAATATATATATATATATATAATACAAAAATACTCATTAATTTTATTTACAATCAAAATTGTTTCAACAAAATTAATGTGCGTGTAGCAAGGTACAAATGAAAAACAAATACCTTACAATTTTTTATTATAATATTAATTAAACAATAAATTTATAAACAAATAAAAAAATATATGTTTATCCTTTAAAAAAATATCAAATAGGTACAAAATTAACAAACTTCATATAATAAGACATAAAATAAAAAGATGATTTGTCTTCTAGCCCCTCGCCTAAGTATTATAAAATACTCTTAATATTAAAAAATATATAAAAATTTATATTTTATGGTTATAAATTTTTAAGAATTCATATTAATTTTTACGAAGATAATATGAAATAATTTTAAAGGCAAAAAAATTTATATTTTTTGATTTCATTAATAATTTTTAAAATTCAAAAAATTAATTATAGTGAGAAGATAATTAAAAAATGGTATATTTATTATTTTAATAAAAATTTAATGTTAAAAGCCAATTATTAAAATATTACTCAATTGTTAAATTTTTATAAATTTTAGTAGGAGTAAACAGCTATGTATTCATTTATAATTAATTTTTTATTTACTTTTAACTTTATTGAAAAAATTATATTTTTTTTATATTTCAAGATTTTCAAAATTTGTATTATTTATTTTTTTAAAAGTTTTCTATCATCATAAATTTTTTTTAATACTTATAATAATATTAATATTTATTAGTTTATTCGTCAATTCAGATATTTTTGAAAATATTTTCTATTTTATCATTCAATGAATTAATTTACATTTAAATTTGTAGAAATTTTAATGTATATTAATTTAATTTTTAAAATATTGAAAAAATTATTATACTTATTGAATTTATTATTTAATGTTACTTTAATATAAATTAATTAGTTTCTTAATTAAAAATTTTAGAAAAATTTTTTGTATAATTTTTTAAAAAATTAATACATCATAAAAATAGTTATTTTAGTATTTATAAATATAATTTTTTGGTATTTTTATATATTTTAAATTATTTATATATAATATCATTTTTTATGATTTTATGAGGAGAATGTATCTTTCAATGATTGCTCATCTATAGACCATTAACATATATTTAATAAACAAAATTAAATAAAATATTAAAACTAATAATAAATTAAAAAAATTAAATAATTAAAAATTGGCTAGGGAAATTTTGTCGCTCTGTTCGGGATTTAATTAGCTAGAGAAGTTGAGTCACTAAATCCATCGCTATATTTCGGATTTAATTAACTAGGAAAGTTTTATCGCTAAATTCATTGATATAATCCGAATTTAATTAGCCAGGGAAGATCCGTCACAAAAATCTATCACTTTATTCAGGAAGTAATTGGCTAGAAAAGTTTTGTCACTATAATCGGTCTCTATTTTTAGTATGTAATTAGCTAGAAAAATTTTATCGCTAAATCCAAGGCAATATTTCGGGGTGTAATTAGCTAAGGTAATTCAGTAGCTAAAATCCGTAGCTATATTCTGGATGTAATTAGCTAGGGAATTAAGTCGCTGAAATCTGTCGCTATGTTCCGAATGTAAATAGCTAGGGAAATTCCATTGCTAAATTTGTAGCTAAATTCTAGATTTTATTAGATAGAGAAATTTCATCTCAAAATTCGTAGCTATTTT
Source organism: Sapria himalayana (assembly GCA_029783825.1). Taxonomy (NCBI): domain Eukaryota; kingdom Viridiplantae; phylum Streptophyta; class Magnoliopsida; order Malpighiales; family Rafflesiaceae; genus Sapria; species Sapria himalayana. The sequence continues at coordinate 2,658,036 of JAREIK010001073.1, read as the reverse complement.
TAGGATTTTATTAGTTAGGGAAAATTCGTCGCTAAATCCGTTGTTAAATCTTGGATTTAATTAGCTAGAGAAATTCCGTAGCTAAATCCATCACTAAATTACTGATTTTATTAGCTATAGAAAATCCATTGCTAAATCTATCGCTATATTCCGGATTAAATTAGCTAGAGAAATACCATAGCTAAATCCGTCACTAAATTAAGATTTTATTAGCAAGGAAAATTTCGTCGCTAAATTATGGATTTTATTAGCTAGGAAAAATCTGTCACTAATTCCATAGCTAATTTACGGATTTTATTAGCTAGAGATATTTCGTCCCTAAGTTCAGGATTTTATTAGCTAGGGATATTCCGTCCCTAAATTCCTCATTTTTTTTGAGTGGAACTTATGAAAATTTTTCATCGCTAAATTCACCGCTTTTCTTTAGTGTAATTTACAAAAAATTTTCCATTGCTAATCCGTAGCTAAATTCCCTACTTTTTTTCGGTGGAATTTACGAAAATTTTTTCCTAATCCGTAGCTAAATTACATGCTTTTATTGAGCGAAATTTACGAAAAATTTTCCATTACTAATACGTCGCTAAATTCGTAGCTAAATCTCCCGCTTTTCTTGAGCAAAATTTACAAAAACTTTTTCCTCGCTAATCCATCACTAAATCCGTAGCAAAATTCCTCACTTTTCTTGAGCAGAATTTACGAAAAATTTTCCATTGCTAATCTTTCGCTAGATCCATAGTTAAATTCCTCACTTTTCTTTAGCGGAATTTACAAAAAATTTTCCGTCGTTAAATTCGTAGCTAAATTCCTCGCTTTTCTTGAGCAAGATTTACAAAAAATGTTTCTTCGCTAATCCATTGCAAATTTTTATTTCAATGAAAAATCATAAATCCATTATTATTCCCTAACTAATTCCTCGCAATTTAACTAGAGATTTATCCCTAGCTAATTCCTCGCAATTTAGCTAGGGATTGATCCATAGCTAAATATGCATTTTCTTGTAGTGGCATATATTTTGAGATTAAAATTAAAGAAAATAATTCTTTAGTATTTCGTGATTCATATTCTAGGTGTTTCTAGGCCATATTTTAAGTTTGTCTTAGCATGAGATAAGAAGAACCCTCTACTAGTCTTCTAGCCCATAGAAAAGAAATTCAAAGTTAGAACTCCGTCTTAGTCACCAAGTGGAAGCCTTGGATGAGGTGAATCTATAGAAAATGGGAAGATTATGTTATTTGTTTTCTCATATAGTAGTTACCAATTGGTTTATGATTTCTATTACACCTCTTGGATGAAATCTTCTTGGTTTTTTTTATTGGAAATATCACTTTTTCTTGCTCATCATAATATTAGTCATATATTGATATGATATGGTGTTTAAATCATTTATATGATCTAGGCATCACCCTAGAAGAGTTTTTACATGTTGATATAGTACATGCTAATGATAGTTGACTATTCATGATCTTTAAGTGATAATGGGTCTCTTTCATTATCCAAAGATAGAGGTAAAAAGATTCATCTTGATCACGTATTATTGGAATACCATTCAATGAATAGTCAAGCTTTTATTTAATGTGCAATGCCCTAATAGGTATATCAATATGTCTAATAACTTTCTTTTTTTTTTTTGGATTCAGTTTGATTATTACTTTTTTTTCTTTTTTTTTGGACAAGAGAAAATGAGGCAATATAATTTTGTGGTTCCATAAAAGTGAGTTGAATAATTATTTCTCGCTATATGCAAGATCGGTAAGGGTGAGAGAAAATATCATCTCTTACTTTTGAGGGAGAACCATGACATAGTTTTCACCTACCCTCGTTCTTTATGAGAACCCATTCATACTCTAAGTATTAAAGTATTTCTAGGCCATGGTAAAAAATTCTTTTTAGAATATTTACTTAGTATCATATATATTAAGATATCTTAATTAGAGTGAATGCTATATTGTTTCATTATTCTAAATCAATCAAATGTTCAACTAAGAGGAAAAATGACATATCATTGATGATACCAAACTTCTTATTTGTTATCATTCTAACTATCAAAAAGTTAGAGAAAGATATCTTATTTTTTAGTATTGAATAGGTATCACTAGTGCTACTTATTTCCTCTAAGAGACCATGAAAACAATAGAGATGGATGAGTGCATTCAATAAAAGAAAGTTCTACTAAGAATGTTTCTCATGATTAGAAGAGGAAGCAGCCAAGAGTGCTCAATACCTAATGGTGGTCCACAACAATATGTTTGAGAGGTATGTGCTGCCAACTTTGATCCAAAATGCATATGTGTTAATAATTATTTTTTAAAAGAATGTCACATCATTATTGATTCTTTTCCTTTACTTATTGATGCAACACATGCATCAGCTTTATATTCTATTTCTCTTTTAAGTATGAATAAATTTATCATAATCTTTTCTTCCTTCATAACCACAAGTGTGTCTCTCATAATCTTTATCTTCTCATTCTCAATATGAGTTTACACCCATTACTATCTACTTGTCTTAGAGGCAATATAATTTTTTTAAAGTCCATCACATGTCATTCCTGTTACATGGTATGAACCATACCATCAAATATTTTTATTTTAATAGTATTAATATTAACAATCTTCAGAGTATGATCATCATCCATGTGCATATAATCTCCACGAGCTCCTGTGAGCTTACAAAAGAACTCGTCGAGTTCCAATCTTGATAACGACTCGATATAGCTCTCGATTGAACTCCTTCGAGCTCCTAGATCTCGAAGGAGGTCGACGTCGAGCTCCTGGAGCTCGAAGACGAGCTCCATTGAGCTCTTCATTGAGCTCTTGGAGCTCTCGATCGAGTTCCTGGAGCTCGACTGAGAGCTCCATCAAACTCATCGTTTGAGCTCCCAAAGCTCGATGAAGCTCTCAGTCGAGCTCCAGGAGCTCTTGTAGCTCCAGGAGCTTGATGGAGGATGACACCAAGCTACTGTAGCTCGAAGGAGCTCTTGGTCGAGCTCCAAGAGCGCGATCACGAGCTTTAAGTGATCAATGGAGCTTGTGGTCAAGCTCCATCAAGCTCGATGGGAGAGGGAGAGGGCCGATGGGAGAGGACAAGGGCCAATGGGAGAGGACGAGGGGCAATGGGAGAGGAGAGGACTAATGGGAGATAGCGAGGGTAGTTTAGGATAAACGTAATAGTGCACTATATTTAAATATTTTAAGATTTTAGTGCCTTTTTTTCAAACTTAAAAATTTAAGTTTCAAATTATTAAATTTTTCTAGGGGAGCACCCCAAACATAACTCCTCCTATTATAAACTTTAACATGTTATAAACTTTAACATGTTATAAACTTTAACATGTTATAAACTTTAACAAGCATAAAGACTTATATAATGCTCTTATCAAAATATTTGATAAGAGCACCACTAACCTTCCCAAAATAATAGAATATTATTTATTGCCTATTGGTTTTGGTTTTCATCTCATTTAATGATTTGTAAAATAAGAGATTATTGCACTTAATAAAAGTAATAATTAAATAATTGAAACATTTACTAAAGATAAAAAAAATTGTTTTTATGATATTAATAATTATAAAAAATCTTTTTCGAATTATTAACAATAATAAATTTTTAAAATTATAAATATAAATAGTAATAAAAATTAAAAATTATTGAATTCATTAAAAAATATTTTTAAAAAAATTAATTAAATCACAAAAAATTATTTACTTTATAAATTAAATAATTATTAACCATAAAAATTAAAAATATATATAATTTATTGTTAACTATAAAGATACATAAAATTTATCATTCATCTAATTAAGACTTCCAAATAATTATAAAATTATAGAAAATATAACATTGTAATTTTAATTAAAACTTTATATATATACATAGTATATATAATGTATATACAACATAAATATATGTATGATATATACATACACAATATGAATATATTGTGTCTGTACAATATAGATACACATTATATATAATATGCATACATAAATATGTTATGCATATACATAGTTTATAGGTTGTCTACATATATTCTATATACATAATGGATAATGCTTATATACATAATGTGTGTAGACACTATGTATGTATAGTATATATATATATATATATACAAAAATAGAATATATACTATATACATAGTATTTGTATACTATATATATACACAATATGTATAAACAATATCTATATTATATACACAGTCAATTAGATTTGGTAGGGATGCGTCTCTTAAGTCTTTTTTTTTTTTTTTGGTGTGCCTTTTTTAGGACTCATGGTCTTTTGGTTTATCTTTTAATATATCATAATATAAATATTTTTCAATTTGGTATGTTAAATTGCAAAAAATAATTTGCCCCAAACAATTAATATTTTAGGGTTGGGGTACCAGAACATAATTTTTTTCCATTTTATTCTAGTTTAAATTATGAAGTTTAAGTATGCGAGTTTTAAAAGCTTAACCTTTGAGGGCTATACTTTAGTCTTTAGGGTAGAAACTATGATTGAAACGTATACTATGAGTTTTATAATTCACATTTAATCATATATAAATTTTAAATCATAAATCATGTATCCTTTGTTGTATTTTTAGCTATGCATTTCCTACCAAATAAGCTATTTTATAAGTTATAATTCACAATAACATTTCTCATAGAATTTTTATCTTACAAACCTAATTTCTTAAATATAAAATCATACTTCTTAATTTATTTTTTAGAAAGTTTGCTCTACAAAAAGTAGGCATGTTATAATTATTTATTTGATTTCAATAATTTTGGGTAGCTCAATTTCCCGAGGTGACACATACATGATTTACATGTTTTGTTTTCAATGGTATTTTTAATTTTTAAAAAATACCATTAATATGTTTATAATGGTTTAGATTTTGGTAAATACAAACTTAATAATAATGAATTATAGTCATTCATGATAAAATGAAAGTTTTGATTCTATAACAATTTAGATATGAGATATATAATTTTAAAAATATAACTAGCATGTTTACGAAAATTCAAATAATAAAAAAAAAATAGGCTTACAAATTATGAATAATAGACATATGAAAAACAAAAACCTATTTGGTAAATAATTATTATAGTTTTTGTTTCTTTTGTTTTTTTATTGAATTATATAATCACCAATCTAAAAGTATGTCATCAGAGTTGAGTCAAATAGATCATGTCGTACTAGCTTGACATGTTTTTATTTGGCCCATATGGGCCATCATTCCATGCCGGACGCGACATGGTATTGTATCACGGGTCATGTCATATCGGTATGATTCAAAAAAGGAGTAGCCTGATATTACTTTTGGGAGGGTCATGCAAAGGTGGGTCAGATCTAGCCAAACTAACTCGAGTTAGGTCAAGCTAGCCTAGGTGAGGCCATGCTAGCCAGTTTGGCCAGCTGGACCAAAATTGGCTCACACGGGCCATCATGCTGGGTCGTGCAGTGCCAAGCCTCATGTGCTAAAAAGATTGGCTCGGCATGACCCGATCCATGCTACTTGCCAGCCCACAATAATTACATGCATGATTCCGAACCATGTAGTACCCCGGGCTATGCATGGACCAATTTACCCAGTTGACACATCTACATCAGAAACTACATCTATTTTATTATCAAATGCCTTGAGCTTATTTGTAATAGAGATAATTAGTTGGTTGACTTAGTTTCTTTAGAATTTCATTTAGAATCATGCCAAACAAGTTGTTACATAAGAATTGACCCTCCCCAGCTCCATGAAAGATTTTATAAGTTGGGTTATCTCTACTAACAAGTACTTTTATTTCATATTTGATGATCTTATCATCTTGTTTTATTTATTCAGAAAAAATATGCTTCCGTGGAAGCAAAGATGGTGACTAGCTTGAGCATAGAGGCATTGCAGATGCATTAAAATATGAACTATTTATTTTTTCTATCATCACTACCACCATATTCTATTCTCAAAATAATCTTAGAAGTGAGTTTCATCATGTGCTCCATAATGTCAACCTCCTTCCCATATTCAACTACTTTTTGTAGCAATTGGATAATCTTTTTGATGCACTCAACAATGTCACTTGAATAAATTTTCAACTTTTCTCACGTGAATGATGGTGCAACCATGCAATGTTAACTGAGCCAATCATTTCCATTCACCATTAATAGACCACAAACAATGAAATTCATTGATCCTTTTCGTTGCAACTAAGATTTCCCAGTTTTCATGCTATACTTGCTTCAAATTTTTTTATATCAACTCTACTCACTTAAACACATTCTCGATTCCATCCTAAAGAAGTTGTAATGTCATTAGTGGGCATTTTAGTATGTAGCTGAACTTCACATTGCCCACATTGGAAATCACTTTTATATTTCTGAATTTTTTCTTATTAAAAAAGGATTTCTCATTTTACAATTCATCTCAATCCAAAACCTCCTTTAGCATGTATTTTTATTTATTATTTTGTTTATTTTAATCTTTTGATGTTGAATTTTTTATTTCAAAATATTGATCTAGATTTTATTTTTATAATAGTATCGAGGTGGATTTAAGATAGTTACTTTTCCAGATTAATACATATTTATGAATATTCAATCAAAAGTGTGAAAAGTGTCCCAAGGTCTATATTTTTAAGAAACTGTTGTAACCCCTAATTTGAAAAAAATTTTAGTATATTAACTTAACTATTTACTACTATAATTGTATATTATTCACTATAAATGTGAAATAAATAGAAATAAAATTTGAAGTTGAAAAAATCAACAAAATTAATTTTATATTATGAAAAATAAAAATGAAAATAATTTTGATAAAAAATAATTGCTTAATTATAATTTAAAAAAAGCTCACATAGATTATTAAAGATAAGTGGAATGAGATAGTTGGTAATATCATTGTGTGTGTGTGTGTGTGTGTGTGTATTTATTTATTTATTTATTTATATTTATATATATTTAATACTAGCCAATTGAGTACTATCCAATATAGTGAAAAAAAATACAATAAAAAAACTTTAGGATACCCTTACAAAAATATATGAGGTAAAATTACTTCACAATAAGATCTTCTTAATAAGGACACTCTGTAGTCTTTGAATGATGGAATATACAATGGTAACGAATCATATCAACATCTTGAATAATTTATTTTCTCAACTTACTTTGTTGTGTCATAAAATATAAAAATTTGAACATACTGAGATACTACTTTGAAGTCTTCATGATTCGCTTATTAACTCATCATCAATCTGATGAATGGCATCCATATGAACTATATAGTCTGTAATGACATTGTAACTACTATCTTAGAAGAAAACAATTTGTTTATTTTTTGGAAGGAGAAAAATCAATGTTATTAAAAAAGCTTAAATAGTTGATTGAATGTTTGGCACTCAAAATAACAAATTTTAGTGAATATTTTTTGGTTTTTTTCATGTTGTGTTTATGCAATAAATTCGTTTTAAAAGCAAAGATTTTACTAAATTATATTTTCAATGAATTTTAATGAATAATAGTGGAATTAATCATAATTTACGTATAGATCATAGACTTGATGAAAAGCTGAAATAAGGGCACAAGAAAAATGAAGAAGTAATGACATTTCCAAAGTCACAATATTTTATACTAATATGTACCTATTGAAGACACAACGGTGTTTCATGGTTGTGACTCTAAAACAAGCCATGGCCTTCATTACATCTCATGACTCTAACACATAGTTATCACAATTTTTCATTGTGCAATACATTCTTCGTGTGGATGCCATAATATTTTGAGTGATGACCACATTTGTTTTAAACAAATCTCAACCCAACATTATTTACACATCATGAAGTTCCAAACTGGTATGTAAAGTCATGGTATTTTACAATGTTCTGATATATTTTTTATAGAATCAAAATCACACAAAACTAAGCGATTTTATGTCGTGTTTTTTTTCACTATGACTTTGTACTCTAGAAAGGATTTTTCTCAGTCATAATATTATTTGCAACTATAACTTTTTACTCTAGAGAATAATTTTCTCAGTCACAACATATTTTTCTACCATGACTTTGTATTGTAGAAAAAATTTCATCAGTTATGGGATCATGACATCTTCATCTACCATGAATTTGTATTCTAGAGATGAATTTTCTTAGTCATGATATATTTATCCTTTGCGACTTCATGTTTTAGAAGAGATTTAAAAATTATTTGATGTCATGACCTCGACCTAATGTCATGACTTTGAACTTACTAAATCACTATCGTATATGATGGGATCTCAATGATATAAAATGTGGACTTCAAAATAGCAAATAAATAATGCCAAAAGCTAGGAGAATGAAATACAAAAGGGAAGAATAAGCTACATGAGGGATGTGACTGTCATCCTCAATTAGAGATAAATTCATGCTGAACACAAGTAAGAATATATTTAAAAACATATTTGGTATCTAGATCTTAATGATAGTTATCATTGGGAACCCTTGATTCAATAATATGAATTCTTAATCCTCTCGCATGAAATATATTTCAATATCAACCTAATTAGAGATCTAAGATTGATATATGTAAAAGTGTATGATGATTGTGATTTTATAATGAATAATTGTTATTTTATTATTATTTGAATATTGATGGATATAAATATTATTTAGCACTAAAATTTAGGGTTCTAACACTAAATAAGTTTGTTTGTTGGTCGTGGTGGATGAACAAGTAAGCCATAAAACACACTCACGAGATTGGTATTGAAGAAAATGACAACCTTTTTACTCTACCTCATGAGATGAACTTATATTTGAAAACCCTAAATTTATGTAAGTTAAATTGATATTAGTGTGTTGTTCAAGAAGTTGAAAGCACAAATAAAATTGTGACCATTCCATTGTGCATCTTTGAATAAGAACAAGTTATGTAGAACATCTAATCTAGAATTTCATTATTCTGAGGAGTTGTGTTGGTTATGGTTAATAGTGACAAGTAAATCATGAGACACATGAAATGAGATATATTTCATAACTCAGTGATAAGTATGTGATCATTTCCTCTTATATAACTTTCATAGGTGAAAATTGAAATTACTATGGAGATATATTTTAGTTTATTGCAAATATGATTCTTATGAAGTTGAAAGCTCTAACATTATTATTACTATATTATTTCATGTATTTCATGATTATTGTGGCCAAAGAATAAAAATGTATACTCGATATAATAATCAAAATAAATTGGCATATTACATAAAAGGAGTATAAATGTGAATTACATATGAACAGATTGAGGGTCGTTTTAGGTGGTAGAATTCCGAGGGTACGTAGAGGTGTCAACCAGGCTGGGCTAGCCCTACCTGGCACGAGGCACGGTATGATTCGGCCGGCCCGGCATAGAAATTTTCCGTGCCCAGGCTCGTGCCATGCTTGACCACGGCACGATCATGACGTGCCATGACGAACCCAAATTTTTTAAAAAAATTAGGGTTACGGGGGCGCCGAAACCCTATTTTTTTTAATGTAGGGTTTGGCCTGATGGGCCGAACTGGGTAGATTGTGATGCGGGCCCATGCCTGGCTAAACTCCACAAAATCGTGTCGTGCCTGGCCCGGCACGAAAGCACGGTTGAGCCTGAAAAAAATAGGCCGAGCCTACCCGGCATGTCCCGTTTGACACCTCTAAGAATATTTCAATGAAGGAATCATCCATGATAGTTATAATTCATGGTTGCCAATCACTTTATATGCCAAGGGAGCAAAGGTTGTCAATACCTTTCTACCTTTTGTACAACAATCAAAGAAGACATTGCTTTATAAAAGAACACTTCATCATACACATAAAATTATAGCAACCCTAAAGTATAAGTATCTATCTAAGAATCAAATCTATCTTCACGACTTGAGTAACAGTTTATTCATTATTGGTTGATCAAACTATCATAACAATCTCAATAAGATCAATATCTAGACTTACATCTATTTTTTTACTTGTACGATACATATACTTGTGGATTTCTATTAGATATATATAATCTTCCAGCAAGTTTTTGGTGTTATACTAAAAACAAAAAATTTTTTATACCAAAACAAAGTCACAACATTTGGTATTGCTAAAGGTGTAGAGTAGTTCAAGTTGGGTGTGACACTAAGTTAACAATAGTCAAATGAAATACTAGGCCAAATTGGTTTGTTAGCACATTTGTTGAACATAACCATGAACTAGCCAACCACTCCCACAAATAAGGGTGATAAAAATCGAATATCATGGAAGTCAAGATATTGGTTGCATAGAGAAAGATATGAAAAATTTTGAACAATGTTTGATAGATGAGCAATGAAATATTGATGCAAAATCAATGTTTGATGAAAATTTATCACATGTCTTTGACTATGAATTGAATGCTTTTGGGCTAAGTAATGTGGAAGAAGATCATATAAAGCTTTTGGGGTTATTGTGATTGATACAAATACAACACACAACACAAACAACTATGATTCGATTGTTTTTCTTCCCACATAAATAAATCATTATTATCAAACTATAGTTTTTGGATGTTCATAATTAAGTGATGAAAAGTAGTCATTTATTTGGTTATTTAACAAATTCATGAATGATATTCCAAAAGGTACACCTCAAGTGATTATTATGATCAAGATCCAACAAAGACAAAGACCATTTCCAAGCTCCTACTACAAATAGTGCATTGTTATTACATTTGGCATATTCTAAATAAATTCTCAAATGAGTTAGGTGCATTGATTATTATGACTATTAACAATTCTTCAAAATTATCATTTTGAATTTTGATATTGGAAAATAGCTTGAAACAAGTTATCTTGATTTGCTGCAATGAATTAAAATGACAAGATAATGCATGGTATTCCAATTGTATGACATTCATAGCAAATGGGTTCTTGCATTTGTTAATAAATATTTTAGTGCTAGGATGTCGAGCAGTCAAAGAGCTAAAAATTCACAATTTTTCTCGAAGAAATATATTTCAAGGAGAAATTCATTAATAAATTTCATAACACACCACAATAGTGCTCTTCATCATGAATGACATGGGTAGCTAGTTAAAGATCATAATGATATTAATGAACACCCAAGTGTGGCCTCTTTATGGCCTTTGGAGATGCAAAGGGTGAAAATCTATAGAAAAAAAAATGTTGTCTTTCCAAGAGGAGCTGTTTTAGAGTGGTGCCTACATTGTAAATTGCACAATTCAAGATGATAAACATGACATTTTAATATGCAAATGGTCAACCAAAGCATTTCATCAAGGCATAAGATTGTCACTTTTGATAAGTGTTCAAATATTGTATCATGCACATGTGTATGTAATTTGGTTTTAAGGGACTTCCATGTAGGCATATGTTGGTATATTTTCGTTTGAAACAAGTTATTTATTTACCGACTCATTGCATTTTAAAAAGGACAAAATTGATAAATTTGGTAGTGGTAGATAATAATGGTCAAAAAATTGCAGAATGTTCAAAAACTATAAGGCATTCAAACCTTTCTCAATTGGCTACAAGGGTTTTTGATGATGCATCTCTTACAAGTGAAGGCGCTAATCTTCTTGTGAATGAATTGTTAAATGAAACATAAAAAAATAAGAGATGAACATTAGTCATATCATTATGTTAGATTCAATTGGGAAAACAAGTAGTAAAGAGCTAGAAAGTATCATGAATCATCGTACACATATTAGATCAAAAGGTTGTGGAAAGAGGTTAAATTTTTCAAATGAAATTTTGATTTTAACCTAGACTTTTCAATGACATGGACTTTGAGGACAATCGTATGATAAAAGAAATTGTACGAAAGGGCATGGAAGGTTATCTTATTAAATTTTTTTTTTTTAACATGCAAGTTTATCCTAATCTATGTGTGACTAGCTTGATTAATATATATGTTTATTATGTTGATAAAAAATGATGGTTTGCATATTGATTCAGAATCTTCAAGTGATGAGGCTTTAACTTTTCAAGCTGGTATTGAATTATTTTATTATTATATGAACTTAAATTAATTTTATTATTATATGAACTTGAATTATTTTTATTATTATTTGAATTTGAATTATTTTTATAATCTTATTAACTATATAATTTTGATTATACATGATCAAATTTGTTTGGCATTGTAAAATGATGGCAGTCCAAGTATTTATGATAACAAATATGTAAGTTTTATATTTATTATTTTTCATGTAAAATAATTTTAATATGGTCATTATGTTATTTATTTTATTTTTTAATATTCTAATTGTATGTATAGGTCTTAGAACAAAAACTCAAAATTGGACACAAATGAAGCTAATTCAAGTTGTAGTGGACATGACCTTTTTGATATATTGTTGTGTAGTAATTATTTAAATAGTTGAGTTGTAATAGTTGAGCTAAGTTTCTCTTTGTTTTTATAGATTTTATATAAATTCATATTGTTTTAAGAATTACATTTTTAAATATATATTTTTTGTGTCTTGTGAATGGTGTTTTCATTGATTAGCAATTACTCAAATCTTACATCACACATATTTATAGTTGTATGTGCAACATCGTGCATGTCTGTATGACATCTAACTTCATTCATGACTGAGGTGAAGAAGGTTGTTTGCATAGCATCACTCTTGTTTGTATAGCAACATGCTTCATTTGTGATAGAGAGGAAGAAAGGTGTCTATACAGCATCACACTTGTCTAAAATAGTATCACACTTAGATCATAGCAGAGTGGATTAAAGTTGTCTATATAGCATCACACTTGCCTGTACAACATCACAAATTGTCCCTGACATAGAGGAAGAATGGAGTCTTCTAATTTTTATGATAGAAGTTTAATTCAATGGAGATGAAGACAAAGACAAAATTTGAAGATAGAGCATGGAGCCCACTAATATGATGAGCCTATTAGAAATTAATGGGGTTGCTCTCGATAATGGAGCAATGGTGCTTTCTTAGGTAAATCTCATGGGTTATACATACATATATATTTATATTTATAAATTTATATATATTTTTTTATTGGTTATATACCAACTATAAGGTAGTCCGATTGCCAAAGGGATAAGATTATTCAACTCTTTAAACTTGAGTTCGATCTTCATGGATGATAGATATGCTTCCCTAGGATATCTTTTCAAATTGCCAAAGGGTTTTGGGTATGGGGGTCATAGTAGGCATGGCTCCCTTTCAGTAGTATGCTCTACTCATACTACTAAAAGGGAGCCATACCTACTATGACCACCAAACCCTAAACCCATATATGGGAGGTCAAGGAATAAAATGGGATGGGTTAGGGGAGGGAGGACAAAAAAATAAAAGATATTTATATGTATTTTTATGTGTTTATATATATACATATATCTATATATTTATAGGTTTAAATATGTGTGTGTGTGTGTGTCTAAATGTTTATGTGCTATAATGCATATTATAGCCCCCGCAAGTTGGAGATGGGTTCAAAGCATTCAAATTTCAGCTTCAAAAGTTTCATATCTGAGATGATTAAAATACCTATATTTGAGGTTTTAATGTATAAATTTATCTCATTTATCATAATCAAAAGGGATGTCACTTTTATCCTACGATATCCATAAGTAAGCCTCGTGATTTACCTATCACTGTCTATCATGATAATCTCCCACAAACTTTTGAATAGTCAAAATCCTGATTTAAGTTTTATTTAATCACCATCTATTAATATTCATATATAAAATAAATCAAAACTTTCATTCATTCATAAATAAAACTAATTATATTACATATCTCAAATTACACAAATCTTAGACTCATGCTAGTTTGGTACAAATTACCAAATCTATTTCTAGAGGAGAAAGATTTGAGAAATATGCTCCCAACTCTAAAGATTGGTAAAAATCATGCATTCCTTATTTGCTTGTGGAACCCTTAAGGAGTACAAAATTTTCAATTTGAGTTTCATAGATGTCATGACTCTTCTTATTGCATGAGAGAGAAGGAGAACAAAAAGAGAGATCCTTTGAAAATTTTTATCTCCTACTTCTATAGTCAGATGACCTTGCATTACTCTAAGTAGGAAGTCACATCTTTCATTAGAAATTCATAACTTCAGCCTTCATCTCTTTAGTTTGTGGTCATGACAATAGAAAATGGCATGACTCTAGTATGCATCATGATATTCCTAAAACACAAAATCATAGTATTGGAAATGATCATGACTTAGTAATCTCTCTATAATACAAAGTCATAGTTTTATGAAATAGTTGTGGCTTCATGTCTTTGTCCATTTATAGTCTATAAAGGGCTATGTCAGTGAAAAGTGACTAGCACAAAAGTAACCCTTCATATCTCTTGAGTATATGCAGCACTATGGGTGGCTATGGAACTAGCATTTTCTTCTCTCATATATTATATTATTATAGTGATGGTAGGATGTCATGCATTGGAACTTAGCTTTAGCATACTAGTCATGGCTAAGCCTTTTTTTGAGGATATATAGGAGTCACGACCTTAGAAGTGATCATACTCAAGTAAATATTTTCTATAATATTTTGTATTTAAAAAGTTATAGCTTTGAATAATTATCATATATTTGACATGAGTAGTTCTAGTTCTATAATTTTTTATAGCTTAGAAGTCATGGATTTGTAAAAAGGTTGTGTCTCTGACTTGAGATTATCAAGTCATATAAAGATAAAGTTATGATGCTATGAAATTTTCTATGACCTTGAGCACATATGAGATACTTTGTACTACAATGGAGAATTAATATTGTAGTCATCAAAATTTTTTGAGCTAAGTATAACTATAACTCTATAATAATATCATAGTCATTGAGAATGTATCAGACAGTGAAAAAATAGTGTTAATTAGTTGGTATGGTTATGACATACAAAATTTTTTTCGGCCAATTGGGTAGAATTTTGACTAAGAATGGATATCGAAATTATGCTAGACTCAATGATATACCCCTTTATTAAACACCTTCAAAAACCTATTGATTTTATTACTATCTATCAAAACTCTCCAAAATATTATAGTAATAAAATCAATACATATCAGCTTCATTTCCATATTTATACATCATTATAAACTATCAAAATACACAATAGTATTTTATAATTTAAACTTTAAACACTAGGGTTGGTTTTTTATTGATTGCTTATTATTTTTTTCATGCATATATTGTATGATTACTTTAAACTCTAACAATAACACCCAAATGTCCAAGGTATCCAAAATTAAATATAGATTTTTTTTGAATCTCTCTATTAGAGAATGTGTGCATGAATCAGCCCAACTCAAAATTGGAGGTGTTTCATTTTCTTTTACTTTAGACCTTATCTCAACCATCTACTACATATCATGTACTAGACATAAATTTTATCTTTTTGGTCCTCAACCACTTTCACATTGTGCATTTTCTATGTTGGTTTTGAATACCTTTTCTCTCCAACACTTACTGGATAGAAATATTTAAACTTGAGTTTTTACTTTTATATCTTATTTTATATCATATTGTACATCTCATAAAGTATTATTTGATTTTTATCAAATTGAGTGTGTACCTTATGATTTAGTTGTCTTATTAATATCAATATATCCCTTTCATTTAATTTTTAAATCATATTTAAAATAATTCAAAAAACACATTTCATGCATTATATTATTAGATACAAATATTTATTGTATGGTGTGTGATGTTTTGTGTTTTATTTTAAACTATTTTTTTATTTCTTTGAAATGAATTTTATGATTTGTACATGATTTAACTGTGATATGTGATGAAATGATGAAAACTCATAAATTTGCCGCTATAAATTATTTTTTGATAAATTTTGAAACCCACTTACTCATATATTTTTAAGAAAAATATATTTTTTTCTAAAATTAGAAATTAATATTTTCCTATTTGTAAATTATATTAAAGTTATGGTTGATTGATTATATATCTTATTTTTAAATAAACATATGTTGATAATCATGTATAAAATCTTATGTGAAATAGTTTGAAGCTATAAGCTATATAATATTTTTGATACTACATTAGCAATTTTTTTGAGAAATGCATATTTTGGATATGGGGTTTTAAAGTGACTATTAGTTATGGCCAAGGGATAGAGGTTTAGGACTGTAATTGTAGGAAAATCCACATAGGAAATGCATGAGGTTTCAAAGATATTTTAACCTTGGACCCCCTTGCATGTATGTGGTTGATTAAGCTATGCAAAAGCAATAATCATCCGGCTAGTAGTTAGCATCTTTCACAAGTCTTTGGATCATGAGAATGACCAAATAGAACCTTAATATGCATGTGTTTGTGAAAATGAGATGAGATTAACAAATTAATTTTTTGATAACTTGTACACACACACACACACACATCATGGCTTCATTTATATGCATAACCATGTACATGTTTATGTATATGTATGGATGTTTCAAAACAAATTCTAAAAATCTTAAATTGTATATTAGAAAAATATGTGACTATGGATGTACAACATGAATTTTTCCACTTTTTCTAGCAATTCTCACATATATTCTCACACAAAATTTCTACTTTATTACATTTTGGCTCATAGATGGCCAAGCATTTACAAGTACTAGAAAAGATGATTGATGGTTTTCTACCCTATCTAGAGCATACAGTGTCATTCTTGGAGCAAATAATTGATGAGAAAATGAAAAGAATAGTTTCTAGTGTGCATGGCATTAAGAAGATAAATTTTTATATAGATGAGAGATCATAAAATTCAAAGTTAGAATTAAATGCAACAAACACAATGAGGGTAGCTTAGACAATTTTTTTCATACTTCATGGTACATAGATTATTATGCGTTTGTTATTCCCTTTTTTTTTCACTTTACATTATATTTTCTTTGTTTAATTTGATAGATAATTATTATTTTTAGCTTTAATTCAATTTTGTTTTATTGTTTTATGTTGCTTTATTAAGAAGTGCACTATATGTTTTTGTATATTGTAATTTTTAAGCTTAATTTTTAAATACCTTTTTTATATGTATTTGCTTGAGTATTTATTGTATTATGTTTTTTTATTTCAATTTGTAGCGACTATAATATTCACTTGATATGAAGCATAACTCATTCATGTTTCTCCTAAAATTCATGATTCCAATTTTTGTGTGTGTGTATTTATAAGTGATTAATTTTTCTTGGAAAAATATATTACAAAAGGATCAAAATAATTACATGACATGCTGAAAACATTCCGTGAAGTGTAGATAAATTTCCATGTTAAACATGAGAAATTAGATTTGAGATGGATGAGTGATTTATATTTTCGCATTTATCTTATTGACCTCTAGTATTACACTTAGTTTTTAGTTTATTGGTGATGATAAGTGTATAAAAGTTTAAAGACTAAAAGTTATTGTTGGTGCATATGTGATTTGTGTGAGTAATTTTTATTTTGAGTCTCAAGTTCAAAAATGTTAAAGTTATTTATCACTTTGGATGCACATATGTGATAATATGTCATATTTGTCATGAATAGTGTGCATTTTCTCGCAAAAATAGATAATGGCGAAGAGTGTTAGTTTCATCAATTTGCATTAGTTAGTTTTGTGTCAAATACACTCATTTACAATAAAAGAACATTTGGTTTAAATGTTTATCAAAATATCTTAAATAAAGTTTTTCCTAAAAAACAAAATAGATTAATTTAGCTTAATTAGAAATAGTTTGTTTATTATGTCTTTAAAGATTTGTCTCATTCTAATAGATTCAAATATGAAGGTTTCTAAATGTATCTACAATTATTATTTTTTTGTATTCTAGAAGTTGTCTAGAATAGCTTATTATTCTTCATTTGATTGCATTTAAATGAGTTAAATTTTATAAGTGGGTTGCAGCATCATGAGTATTATTCACCAAAATCATTTCAAATGAGATGAATTCCAAAAGTAGAATGGAATATCCTAAGTTTTTCTCAGTTGGATGTGTGTAAACAAAAAGAGTTCTTGAAGTGTTCTACATTTTCTTGAGGGTTTTCCATTTAAATGAGTTTAATTTAGATGAGTTTCATTTGAATTAGAATATTTTTCATGCTCCTCAACATTGAGTTCAAATTAATTGTTGTATTTTAGTAATAGTCAAGCTTTTTTTGTTCCTTGTTTGAATGTGCTGGAATGAGTTGAGTTTTATATGTAGTCTAATAATATCTTAAGTATTTCTTATTTGATTGAATTCAGATGAGATTATTCTGGGAGATAGATGAGACATCTTGTTCAAAATCATTTGTAGTTATTAAAATGAGATGTATTGTAAAAGTGGTCTAAAATATTTTATTTAAATTCATATAAATGAATTCAATAAAGATTTTTACAAATTAGTTGTAGAGTTGAATTAGGTCAGCTATATTGGTGTTACCTATTTTTTAGATTGATTCTTGAAATTGTTCTTGTTGGGTCAATAATTGATTTTAATTGGTAGATATCTCATTTTTTATGTGTGTGCAGGGGCACAATGAAGTTTCTGGAAATAAAATAAGATTTTACTTTTTTATTTCTTACATGCTAGGAGTTTTATAATTTTAAAAGGGGAAACTTCAAAAGAAAGAAAAATGCAAGATAATTATATCGTAGAATGTGATGGATAAAATAATTAGTGAGATAGGAGTAAAGAATATACAGTTAGTGTAAATAGTTATGAAATTTTAAAAATTGTATTCAATGATATAAAATCATGAAAGATTTGTGTTTTGGTGGAACAAACACAACATATTTGGATTCTGATGCACTAAACTCTTCATAATAAAAAAAAGCAATGGATTCTAAAATAAGCAAGCTTTGGTGCACTAAAATTAGATGTGTCAACCGGGCCGGGCCGGCCGGCCCGGCACGTTTCAGCTGTGTCTGAGTCAGTACAACACAGGAATTTCTCATGCCCATGCTCGTGTCGTGCATGTCTGCAACACCAACCATGTCGTGTCGTGCTGAGGCCAAACGGACCTTGTGTCGTGCTTGGCCCAGCACGATACCTCAGCACGAGCCAAGAAAATGCCCCAGCGGCAGAAGCTAAGCCCGACAGACGAGACTTGCCGAGCCCTGAAAGTGAAGAAGAATCACGGTGGCGCGGCAAATGGTGAAACCCTAATTTTTTTAAAAGTAGGGTTTTGGGCCGACCGGGCAGAACCCGGCAAATTAGTGCCGCGAGCCCGTGCCGAAATGACATTCACAGAACAGTGCTGGGCCAGGCACGGAAGCAAGGTTGGGCAGCTAAAAACGGGCGACACCTCTAATTAAAATTCATCAAATTTAAAATTTGAAAATAAAATAAAATATTATTAATTGAAAACTTAATCTCTAAAGTAATAAACTACATAAGTCCAAAGAAATTGACATCGATGAAATTCAAACTCTTGTCCTCCACCAATAAAAACCACAATAGACCAATCAATTAAACAATTTTTACTTTAACTATAACAAATTGAAATATTTATATAGAGAATCAAAAGAAATGTTACACATATATAAACATATATACATATATACATATATACATATACATACACGTATATATAAACATATATATATATACACACACACACATATATGTATGTGTGTGTGTGTGGATATATAAACATATATATAGATTAACTAACTTATATACCAATATAACATATATATATATATATATATATATATACCTATATAAATACACACACACACACACATATATATATATATGCCTATATAAACATATATATAAATTAACATACATGTATATACTATATAACACATATATATATATACACCTGTATAAACATGCATATACACACACACATATAATATACATATATATATATATATATGTATACACCTATATAATATATATATATATATATATAATTATACAATATAACTATATATATATATGTGTGTGTGTGTGTGTGTGTGTGTGTATGTTTATATAGGTATATATATGTTTATATAAACGTATATACATATATATATATATATATATATATATATATATGTTTATATAGGTGTATATATAAGTGTGTGTGTTTATATAGCTATATATATATATATGTTTGTATAGGTATATATTTTTTTTCAATATATATATATATATATATGTGTGTGTGTGTGTGTGTGTGTGTTTATATATCTACATATATTTATGTATATTTATATGTTTATCATTTATTTTATTTTTATATATAAAAATTTCTACTTGGTACATGTATGATAAAAACCATGTGATCAATTCATATGTTATATGTTTTTTATACATTGAGGGCATGGGTTTGAATCACCCTGATATTTGTTTATATACAGAAATAAAAGAAATGTTATACATATATAAATATACATAAATATATGTAGATATATAAATATATATATATATAAATTAATAAACATATATATATACCTATATAAACACACACACACACACATATTTATATTACATACATATAAACTTATATATAAATATAAATATATATATATATACAATTATACACAACTATATAATATATATTTATATATAATTTTATACATATTTATATACATGTTTGTGTGTGTGTCTATTTATATGTATATATTTACATACATACATATAAACACACAAACACACACACACACACACACACATATATATATATATATATGTGTGTGTGTGTGTGTGTGTGTGTATGTTTATATAGATATATATATATATATATGTTTGCCAATTTATATATATGTTTATATATCTACATATATTTATGTATATTTATATATGTGTATCATTTATTTTATTTTTGTATATAAATATTTTGATTTGGTGTATGTGTAATACAAACCATGTGACCAATTGGTTTGTTGAATTTAAAATATGTAGAGGGTAAGGTTTTGATTTGGAATTACATGGTTCATTTTTAATATTAGGCTTCCAATTAAATGAAATGTTATTTTATTTTATTTTTCAAATTTCAGAGGAAAATTTCAGATTGATAAATTTTAGTTCACTAAAACTTAATTACTTTAGAATCTGGTGTATTCTTTTTAAATTATGAAGAGTTTGGTGCAAAAAAAAATCAAATATTATGTGTTTGGTGATGTTGCAACTTATTTATCAAAATCTCTAATACGACATGCATGTATGATTCTATATTAAAATAATTATTATTAATCAACGATTTTTTATGACAACATATTTGGATATGTTTTCATTTCAATTAAGTTTTCAAACATGCAATTAGTTATTGACATATGTATGTGTTGGATATGTGATGTGGTGAGTTTGTTATCATTCTCTTTGGTTTGTGTTGGTGATATATATCAGCTTCAAATATGTCATTCTTGTTGTATTGTGTAACTTGTTTTGCATGCTGTTTTTGTTGTTTGTTTGTTTGTTTGTTTAGATCCATGATATGGCTTGACTCATTATGAATTGTATAGTGGAATTTGGGGTTGATCCATAAGAAATTCATGTGTTTTTTCTCTTTTGATTGGTTTGTCTACTAGATCGATATAGAGTTATGTTTAGTGTATGTTTGACAATGAGATGTGCTTTATGATATGATTTAAGATGTGATGTGAGGCATGATTGTTTATGATATGATGTGATTTATGTTATGATGCGAAACTATTTTTTTCACAAAAAGTTTAATGAAAAGGCGTGATTGTTTATTTTGTTTGATTCTAAATGTATGTTTGATGATTTTTATTAAAATACACTAATTGATGAATGATTTAGTTGTTCCCTAAAATGCACATGTTTTAAAACTAGTATGTTGGCTTCATCTTATGCACACTCAAAAAATTACTTGGATGTTGTTTTCCTTTGGTTGGTTTGTTATCCAACTATCTTCCTGTGTTTTTGCATTAGTCATTATGCATGGCCATTCTCTCACACCATGGTTCAAGCTATGCTTTTATTATCTATCTTATCTTTGATCTATAATTCAATTTGATCATATAGTATTCACTTGCCTTTTTTGTTCACTACATATTTCTTTCTTTAGTTTCTATTTGAGTTTGTTAATTTCTTGAAAACTAGTATCATAGCTGAAATTTTTTAGTTATGATAGAAATATTAAGATTAATATAATTAGGATGTTCAATTTGAATAACTTCAATTATACACTATGTAAAGATAGAATGGAAGACTTGTTGTATGTTAAACAATATCATCTTCCAATCATTGTTGATGTTAAATCCTTAAAGTTGACGAGGAACGGACCTTACATCATAAAAAAGTTTTTGATTATATCGAATAATTTGTAAATGATAATATATTGAGCCACATGAATGGAGAGAAGAATGATCATCTATTGTTGATTAAACTAGAGAACCTTTATTCAACAAAAACTAGAAGATAAAGGATGCCTGAATGAAATTTTTAATTATTTTATTATATAATGATTAATTTTCCTTGATATATCACTTATATAATTTTAAAAGTCTTGTAAATTAGTTAGTTTCCATTGGAGATAATTAGAATAATAAATTGACCATGGAGAATGTTGAAAGTAGTGTTTTAAATGCGGAGGTTATGAAAAAAATCTCAATATTTTTTTTCTATAGCCATAACTTCAATTAGAAAAGCTAAGGGGAGATGTTGACTTGGAGACTCTTTAAATAGTATAATAAGTAGAGAAATGCTAGTAAAATTTTTTAGGTGGTAAATGTCATCATTATGATAAGAAAATACATATAAAATATTATGTTATGCATTGAAAAAAGAAAATAATAGATTGAGTGAAACACCAAAATGAGAGAAAGTTTACTAATGATGATTTACTTCCACAACTATGGACAAATTTTATTTACTTTATGATGACATCTTGAACATGACTACTCATGATTGTAGCTAGATAATATACAATGTCGATACCATCTATGAAACTTATCAATATAATTTACTCACATCATTTAAATCTAGAAGTTATGCATTCTCAAAAAATATAAAACACACTCTTGAGAATAGGATGAACTTGTTGCACATTGGAATTTCCAAGGATTCATCTATATAGTTGAAAGTGCATTTTCTAACCACCTTTAGAAAAGGTCTTAATGTTTTGCTAGAAAACAAATAAGATGACCTTCAACTATTCTTATTTTGCTTTGCGAATAGAGTATCCTCTTTAACCACTCATACTTGTATCGCACTTTAAAAAGAAGTTCTTAGGTAATTCTTGATATTTTTTCAACTTCACACATGATTACTCTAGGAAAATTTAGGCTTGATTAAGTTACTCCTTGGTGTGGACATTGTTAGTCTTAGAAAATATGAGAAATTATTTTGTTCTCAACAAAAACATATTATAAGAATTCTCATAAGGTCTAACATGAATAATGCAAAATCAATCATTTGCTCTTTTTCTAATTTTTTTTCAAACTTTGCTTCAACCAAAGTTTCACTAATAATAAGGAATGAAATGGGGAGAGCAAAATTCTTTACTCTTCTATTGTAGGAAGCTTGATTTATGCCATGGTATGTATTTATCCTAACATGACTTACATGGCAGGTATATGAATA